>MU225326.1:1449365-1505014 GCA_018584345.1 Thuja plicata | reverse complement strand
TACTTGAGATGTATATTTATACCATATGTTTATATTGGTTATCATCCTTGGAGGATGCATTGTATTGGTTATTATATATTATTACATACCCTGCAACTTGTGCAGTGGATGTTGATTAGGTAGTGTATCTTATGGTATCAGTTGTATATGTAATCATTATTTGAGATGTATGTAATTGGTTTCAGATTATGTAACCTTTATGTCAGTTATTATACTTGTTATCGTAGATTAATTGTTTAAGTAATTCTACGTCAAGGAACCCTCGAGGAATGTTAATCATGTATGAGTTGTATTTCATGTGTGTCATGTACTTCATTGTGTTGCTTCCGCATTGTTATTAATATTGTTTGTAAACATTTTAAAAAAAAAATTATTCCGTGAACTTAGTGTCGTGTTTAGGTTAAGTTCTCCTGGGTTCCCTGGCGGGGCATTACACTTCCCCAAATTCTCATTGACAATGGGGCCTTGAACCTTCATCGCCTCTATCCATGCTCTATCAATTTTCCCAAACTGTCTCTCTTGCTGCAGCTTCAGTAGCAGTTCTTATTCTATTTTGCATTAGGGTCAAACTGAGCAGATGAAGTAGTGCCAAGAGCAGATTTAATATACTTAACTAGCTCCTTATTTTTAGACTTGAGGACTTCCTTTTCTACTCAAAGTTCTTCTAACCTATCCTCAATCTGCTCATTGGTGGTTTTCCAAATACTCACCATTGAGTCATGCACTGGCACCCCTAGGTCCACAATTTTAATCTGGAAATCTTGAGCTAAGAGCTCATGAAACTTTCCTTCTTTTTGTGGCTCTTCTATTTCCATTAGCATATGCCCAGTTGTGGAATCATGGGAAAGGGCCGCAACATAATTTTTCTTCTTTGCCTTCTTTACCAATGGCTGAGATGAGGTTACCTTAAGGATCAGGTCCTTTGAAGAAATGGCCTCCTCATGTCATTTCTTCTTCTTCTCAATGGTTTCCTCCAACCATGAGTCTATGGATAACACCTTAATTGCAGAATAAAGAGCTGTAGGATCAAACAGCTTGTAGGCCACTGGAGGAGTCCTTTTGTCTTATGGTGGAACAAGGAAGGAGACAACCTTAGTCACCGAAAGGGCCAGAGTATTTACCGGCTGAGAGGAATCTTAACCATCCATGGGATTTGTGTCATCCAAGGTGATAACTGGACTTGGTGAGGGAGGCTTGGTCAGAAGAACCTCTTGTTCTTTCTTCTTTTCCTTTTCCTTATCTTCTTCCTTCTCCTCTTCATTTCCAATATTTGGGAGCGAACCATCTCCACAGGTTAGAGTGATGGGAATATTCTTTTCCAGGGGTTGGTCACCTCCTTGCCCAGCGGATTGCGCTGCACCTGTTGAAACTAATGACGCCACAAAAGAAGTAACTACTGAAGATGATTTCTTAGGTCTTGAAGTCATTCCTCTGGATGAGCCTGCACTATAAGTTCTTTTCTGTCATGCTCTGGTCCATTCTACCCACTTATCGATTCTCTTTATAATGCCTCTCATGAGAAGCTCCAATGAATCAACCACTGGACCAGTTGGTGGAGAGGAAGAAATGGGAAACACCTTGATCTAGTTGTAGGATGAAGGGTGCATGAAGAGGCCGTCATCTGCAAGATCAGATACATAAACAACATTATTATACATTATAATTTCATCCAAAGTTAAACGGGACCACAATTTCTCCCGTGTCTGATACTCATTAAAACACTCGGCCCAGATATCTTCAATATTTGGGACATGTTTTTAGGCATGTCAGAGCTTTAGGTGGTCTCTAAAAAGACCCATAGGATCATATTGAGGCCTAAGAACCTCATAATCAAGTAGCTTGATCTTATCCTCAAAACTCTTTACTAAATTCTAGGCATCAGATTTGGACACACAAGAATACGAACCAATCACCACGGGGAAGGAAATTCCAGTGATCTTCTTTACAGTTGAACACAGAGTGTTCAATTCCAATATCTTCCTGCAAATCTCCACCAAGACCACCTTATCTTCAGGATACCGGGGTAGTTTCTTAGGAAATCCGGAGAAGGCTCCTATCCAAAGATAAGAGAAACTCGAGAATTGGATGAAAGAGCATCCATACTGACTGATTGCTAAGATGGCCTCTGGAAAGAATCTTATTTCTAGGAAACCTTGAAGTTCCTGACATATTCTCATTGTGAATGCATCATTCATAGTAGTATATTCCTTAAAGCTTCAATGCAATTGTAGATTCGGGTCGAACTCATATATTTTGGTGGTGTTGTCAAAATTCTGGATTGCTGGTAAGCCGAGCCAAAGATGCTGAGTCGCTAGAGCATAGATCAAGTAAGAAGACATGTAGAACTGTTTGAATCCTTGACAAGAACTCATCCAAGATGCTAGCTTCTCATACAAGATTTCTGCCCAATCAATGAACATATTTTCTGCACAAACAACTTGAATAAGAAAGAAATTATGTTCAATGAGATCCAAGATCTCAGGTTTTCCGTCCAATCTGGTCAACAGGGCCAGAATATCAACAATTTCCCTCTTTAGGGTTGTTCTAAAGAGATTTTTTGGCATCTTACTTTTCTTTGATTGAGGGGTCTGGAACCAGGTCTTCTGCATGTCTTCCCTACTTAGAGTCTTCTTTTCATTGAACATAGATGCAGATGAACTAAAGTCGATATCGCAATATATGTCTTTTGCCAGAATTCCAAAAGCAGATTGGATTAGGGCTTTATCAATCATTAGCAAAATAGACTGATCTAGGAATAGGGTTTGCTTTTTCACTGGGTCGTATTTCTCTATACATTCTCTGACGAGCTCAGGAGCTTGAACTACCATTGGAAACCCTGCAGCTTCTACATGACCACTGTCCTTAAGCTTCTGTGTAATACGGTGAACTAGATGAGAATTCAATCTTCTATGCAAATTTCTGAGATCAAAGAATCTTAGAGATGTGTCAGAAACTTCTTTCAATTCACCTTCAATAACAATTAATCTTTCGTAACTAGAAGCTTTAACAACCATTTACTGTAACACTGAGAACATGAGTGAAGACAAATGGCTTGCTAATAAAAAACAGTGAGCAAGAAATGATGGCGAATGCTGATGAAATAGCCGCTAAGATCCAAACTTTGGCACCACATGAATGACATTAAGGTGACCTAACAGACACAACGACAGGATTAGCATTTAATTTTTGATAATCAACAGCTACTTGAAATTCCCGTTTCAGAGAAAATAACAGCCTCAAAATCCTCAAACTTACACTTAACTTTATGTTCATAACCGCTTGCTGAAACAAATCTTTAGCCTTGCAGAAAGAGAACATACTTTCCTTCTGATGCCAAAATGAATGAACATTAGACCATTTTACTCTGTGCGGAAAAAGAATATAAGAGAATACTTTTCCCGTAAGCCTGTTTCCTTTATTTTGGAAAAGTATCCCGACAGCTTTACCTTTTATCCTTTGCGCACTTAAACAACTTCTTTTCCGTCGGGAGCATTTAACTTCTTATTTTCTCTTTTCACTTGTGTTAGGGTTGCACCTTTGAGACCAAATTTTCTGGATGCTGCATGATCACCACCACTATTCTACAACTTGATATCTCCGAGATTTGAAAAATTCTTTTTACGAACAAAAGCTTTATCAATCACTTTGTATAAAACACATGTTTATCTTTCAGAAAAACATATTGAGCATTACAGATCTGAGGGTGACTACTTCTCATTCGGGAGACCCTATGACACTCTTTTCCTGACATACCTAGATCACCTAAACACCGAATGAAGAAGAAAGATTGAAAACCCACTAGGTTCAAATAGGCAAGGAAAATAATTTATCTGATAAGCACGTTATAGGAAGGTTTTAGGATGAATGAGAAGTAGGTCACCAAAGAACAATTTTACCCCCTAGGACCTAAAGACCCTTAAACTAAAATTTGGCAGCATTAGGTTAGAGGGAATATTAATGAAATGAATTTTTGTAATAACATATTCACTCAATAATAGGGATTTTAATTAATCACTTAAGCTTTTGGTTGCTTTGTAATAATTAATTAGGACTATAGTCAAATTGAATCAATTAGGCTAGGGGATTGATTTTGCAAGTGATGAGGTATAATTAGGATTTCGTTAATTCCTTTTAATTTAATTACCTTAGCCATGTTTTTATTTGAATTGATTTAATTGAATTGATTTGATTGGATTGGCTAAAGCAATTAATGTAAATTATTGATTAAATCACTTAGGAAATTAAATTTGATTTGGATGAATTATGCCAGTTGATTGAAGAGTTGTCTTGACATAATTGGGGGTATGATCACACTTAGGGAAAATAGGGTCTATGGTCAAAGCAGACCAAATTAGGGTGGTTACACATATTAGTTTAGTTTATTTCCTTTTTTTCTTCTTCTCTTTCTTTTGTTCCTCCTTTCATGTCTTTCTTCTTTGTTCCTATTTCTGGGCTCTCTTGTTTGTTTTAGTTTTGGGTCAGTATGTTTTAGGTGCATCCCAACTAAGTCATTGATAAGGGGTAGGGGTATTTCTTAGTCAAAACTTCCAAGGGAATGTATATTGCAAGAAACTCTTACCAAGGGTCAGAAGCGGTGGAACCTCTCATCAACAATCAAAGTGATGTTCAATATTGATCATCATAAATCACTAAATATATTAAAGAATGAAACACAAAATGTTCATTTCTTGGATAGTTTCCAGTTAGAACCAGCACTAACATATTGACTTGGGTACCCACTGGTCCTAGAACTCTTCTTTGTCACCACCCAACTAAAAGGAGAGTACAAAATAGGATATAAAAAATGTGAAAAGTAGATGAATCATTCAAAGTACTGGTCACTAAATGGTGATCACAATCTTATACCAAGGTAGCATAATCTAAGCATTTCCTAGGTTTCTCAAAGTAATAAAATGAAGAAATTTGAAAGACAACATACTCATAGGCAAGTGGCCCAAACCGGTCACTAGTCAAGAAAGAGAAATGATTTAGAATCCTCTGAATGCCTCAGCTCCAAATATCATTAGAAGATGTAAAATAGTGACTCTAGCTGTCTCTACCAGGGCTATGGACACATATCCAGCAGTAGCGAAAGGTTAAATTAAGACTCAAGAGAAACTTTGTCAGGGCTATGGATGCTCGACTAGCAACACATCTCTTCCTGGGAATCCCTTATCAATATTGTGAAGGCTGGTACTCGCTGGTAGCCGTCTGAGTCATCTTTGTCAAAAGGTCAAAGGAATGAACACACAGATGCACACAATGGAAGACATAGTTGAAGACTTAAATTTTGGGAGTTGGTGGAAGGATATTTCTTCTGAGTGACTCATATATTCAGTTTATTGTGAGATAAGTTTCCGAAAGTGTTTTGTTGATGAAGAAATGCCTTGGTCATTTCTCCTTTTGTCGGGGCTATTTATTGTGGGTCCACAACATACAACCCATTTTTTACCACTTGCAATGGGGACGCCCCTTTTTTTTCTTTCTTCTTTTCTTTTTGGAGCCTCTGCTCTTTTGGTCTATTGTTCTTCTATTTTGAAGAAAAGATAAGTCTTTTTAGCCTATCGCTCATCTCAAAATAGTGAAAGTCTGAAAGTCCGAATCAAAGCAGAGAAAAAGTCCTTTTGGATTTTTGGCCTCCCAAAAACTAAAAAAAGTATGACTTATGAGTATTAGACTTTCGGCCTCTGAAAGTTTAAATTCATGATGATATAATAGGCAGTTATAAAAGGTGGAAAGGGTTTGTGTTTTCTTCACATTGTGTTTTCATCATTTCAAGCTCCATTTTTATGTGTCTTCAGCGTACATTTTTTGTTGTGTTCTGGTTTGCTTAGTTTTTTGGTGTGCATATTGCTTCTTCCCTTTGTGTGTGTGTGTATGTTTGTTGGTGTTATCCCCACCCTTCTTGTTTGCAGGTAGGTTTTCTTCATCTTTTTTTAAGGTTTTTTAAGGTTTTTATTTGTTTTCCTTGTGGTGTGCTTTGTTTCGGTCTCCTTTAGGTTTTTTCCTTCTTGATTTTAGTTAGGTTGCTCGACGTCATTCCCTAGGGTTTTGGTCTCGCTTTATTTTTGGGTTTTTTTTTTTTTTTTTATCATTTGCGCTCACAGGTTTTCGACATCTTAAAGGCTAAAAGGGTCACTCTAGTAGATCAATGAAACCAGCGAAATGTGACTAATTCTAAAAATGGATTTTCAGATGTTCAGACACCGAAGACTCTTCCTATCTTCACATGCCAAAATATTGAAAGAAAAATCAACCCATCTCCTCCCAGGCTCCCACCTTTTTGGCCTTTATGCCTCCGATGAGTAGTTCCATCTTTGATGTTCGAAATACTGAAACTCGGCTTACAAGCCTACTTAACCAATTTTTTTCTTTTTTGCACTTTCAACCTCTGAGTTTCGTCATATGTTTTCACACTTTCAGCCTCTGAGTTTCATCATATCTTTCACATGTCGAAGCGTCGAAACCAACCTTCACTAAGTCCCCACCTTTTGCATGTTTGGCCTTTTAGAGGATGATCCCGCCTTTGGTGTTCGAATGGCCAAAAGTCACATGGAAGTTATTTCTTAATGGTTTCAAACTGCTGGGCATGACTTTGAGTTTTTCTTTTATTTTTCTTGCCTTTAGGTAGTTGTTTTCAATAAAGTTTACTGATAGTTTCATGTCTTCTTGAAAAATGTTAGAAAAGGTTGTTGGATTACCAATGAAGTACCCATTCAGAGGGTACCACGTAGCCTCAAAGTTCAGGAACCACAACATCAAGGTCACAGATATTGACATTCGAAATCTCAATTAAAATGAGTTTCTCACTAGATATCCTAACCCCAATGGGAGATCGGATGATTGCACTACTCTAGTGCTTTCAATTCTGGTCAATGTTGCAGCACACCCAATATTAATCCTATCCTAGGATCTCATTATGACTCTCACGCAAAACTACATCCCAGATGAGAGGGTGATGAAGAATAGTCCAGGAGATATTGTGCTTGATATCAGGCCAACCAATATTGAAGATGTCTTCCACTTGCCAAAAGGGGTTGATAGATTTTATGAACTTTCAATCAACAAAGGTTTAAAATGGTTCAAAAACAACACACTATATGCTTATGAGATTGTGAATAAGGAATAATTAATGCAACCTCTCCCTAAGAATAAATTGGAGATAATAGATATGAGAAGAGGATACTTAAAATATGATATCCAAGCAATAGTCACAATGCTCTGTAGGTTATATGGATTTCCTCAATCTATCCAACTCTAATATTGGATAATTTCGCTGATTGAAAGGATCAAGGAGAGGAGAGATAGGTTTGATTGGGCCACCATCTTGAGCAACAATTTGGATGATAATTTGATTGTAATAAAGCACAAACCTCATTTCTATATGACCTCATATGTGGTTTACTTGTTAGCATCCATGGAAGAATACCTGGGGTTGTTAAAGAGAGGGGCCTTCGAGTAGCCAAATGCATGTACATTCAATGTATACCCTCAAATGGTTAGAAAAAAAAGATGGACGATAAAATCCTGGATTACAAGATTGTCAATGACACGTTCATGTTTGTGATTATCCACTCTATTGAAGGGGACTATGCAAAGAGACTCTCTGAGGAGGTTGCTTCTAAACTGAGGGAAATAGGATCCTTCTACATTCAATTCAAGACCTTCACATATATCAGAGTGGTTGGGTTCACTCTCACCCCAAAGAAGCTTCCCAGGTATCGTTCTGATAGGATAGTTATTTTAGAAATGGCAAGAAAAATTTATGATGTTTATGAGCATATAAAACAAAAGAAGCATTGTTGGGACTTCCCTTTATCAATTAGTCCCCATATCTTACAAGACATGAAGGTCTACAAGTCTCTTGCATTTGAGTGAGATGAATGCCCCTTACAATCCCTTGGAATAATTAGGACCAGGTACCTACAACCACATCATGGGAAGGCATTATGTTCGTGAGCCTCATCTAGAAGATCATTGGATGAATTGCGTGGCTGACTATGAAGTCAGGATTAAGGACTACTGCAGAATGTCCCTTGAACTTGCACAACCTGTCCTAGAATTCAACATTTCACCCAAGGCATGGGAAATGGAGATAGAGGATGTATTGGATCCTTTATATAATAAAGATAAAATATATACAAGACCCATCCTAAACACAAAAGTGGACAAGAAAGAGAATGGTAATATTGATTTCAAAGCTAGGCATGTGGTTAAGAAGACAGAAAATTAGATTAAAAGGCCATTCAAAATTGACCTCATACCGATGAAACCATAGTTTAATCCACCATCCAAAGGGGGGAAAGGGTATTAATGCCCAAGTTCAAAGAGGCAGCACCCCATAATTGAGAGATAATGTACATGCATGAATTCCCCTTGGCCTATGACTCAAATCTCAAAACTAAGGCACCAAAGAAAAGGATGTCTGGGAGCATATATCCCCACTCCCAAATCAATTACTAGCCACTCAAGGGAAGGCTCCTACTATAAGTTGATTTCCTGATGTGAAGGCCACAGAATAGAAGGCTACCCAAGGGGAAAGGAGAAGAGTTTACAAAAGGAAGAGATCCTCTATATCACCACAATTGGAGACTTTGCAAGAGGAAAAAGAAGAAGAAGAAGAAGAAGAAGAAGAAGAAGAAGAAGAAGAGGAGGAGGAGGAGGATGATATGCCTCTAAGAAGGAGAACATGATCAGGGATTCAAGGATAGCTATCCTCAAAAAGAAAGGTCTAGAAAAGGATGTCCCGATCAATGTGGGGACAGGAGCACAAGCGGAATAAGAAAATCCTCAATGTTTCCTTGGTCTTGATGAGTTTTATCTATCTGAATTTCAAGATCTTACAGGTTTCAAGGATCAAAGGACAAACCCACTCGGTCATGATACAAAAGTAAATATGGGGGGAGAGGTACCATCGGTTCCATAGGTTACCCCCACTCCTCCTCCTTCCCAATTCACTATCCCCATGGCTAACAATCCCCTCATGGAATAAGACTCGGGGAAAGACGTGGAAACCAAGATGCCTCCATCCACCATAGAGTCTATAGATACAGAAAAAGAGGTAGAGGTGCAAGTTACTCTAGGGCTTCTAAATGTTGACGCATCATAGATAGATCAAAGAGAACCGCCTAAGGAAATGATCATAGAAAAGAAGGCTAGAAAGGACACATACATAGAACACAGTTCACCCACTCCTCCACCTTTTTTTCAAGCTCCCACTCCTCCACCTTTGGTTCAAGCTCCCACTCCTCCACCTTTGGTTCAAACTGCAACTCCTTCTCTCATCATTCAAACTCCAACTCCTCCTCTCATCATTCAAACTCTGACTCCTCCTCCTCTTGTAACACCTGACCAAGGAACCCAAGATAAATTAACCTAAAACATGAACTACTAATCTTACATAATGATTTTTTTAAAAGAGTTTACAATTGATAATGAGTAACAATGCAGAAGCAATATAACATAAGACAATACATACTCATAAATGTAACTCATTTATATATTACAAATCCTGAGGGTTCCATGACGTAGAATTACATAAGTTAACTAATCTACTAAATATAATAAACAATATAAAATTTCCATGTAATGCAAATGAATAACAAGAACATCATCTCATAAATGAAACCTAGATACAACTGATATCATAAGGTAAACATAATGAACGAACCTCCACTGCACAAGTCATAGGGTATGTAATAAAATGCAATATAAAGTACAATGCAATAATCCCAAAATATCACAACTTATACAATGATACAAGTATACATCATAAGAAAGATAAGAGCAAGTCTCCAATAATGAAGAGCAAGAAGGTACAACTGCAACAAGGATTATCCAAGAAAAATTCACGAACGTCAGATCTCAATGGTAATAAGAATCACTACCACTTGACCACATGGAACCAAAGGTCCACTCCCACCATGTCAAGGAAATAACAACCAGACCACACACACGAGAAACAACTAACAAGCAAGACTAATGAAAATTTACACTGAATAAAAAGGTAACAAGAAGATTTCAAGGTTAAAAGTGTGAAAGATCAAGAGACAAAACAAGTGTACCAAATACTTACGTAGGAACTTAGAACAAATATAGGGAAGTTTCATCACATAATTCTACCCTTGAGTTACCCTAGTAGCCCCTCTGGACCCTGGTCCCCAAGTGAATCTATGTGGCTTAGTAATTATTTCATATAAACAATGATTCTAACCATGCAAGACCTCAATCAAGCATCTTCTCCCACTCTCATCCTTAGCATGTACTAGCACTCAAGGCATGGGTGAGGCACATGTTTATCTTATTAATATTTTCTTTCAATTAATTTCATTAAGTTATCACTTATTAGGTCACTTACAATGAGTTACCCTAGTAGCCTCTTAGGGCCTTGGCTCCCATTGAAAACCACTTCCCCTCTATGCTCCTAGATAACATACCCTAATGCTCCCTACTACAAGACCAAAAGAAGATAAAGCAAAAATCATAAAAGACTTCTCGTAAAGCATTAAATCATAAAATTCATAAATGAAAATGCTGGAGCATAACAAAGAATAATACATCCTATACAAAGATCTATGTTGTCCATCTCATAATGGACATCTCAATAAGTCATCCATCTCATAATGGATATCTCCATAAAAAATTACCAAATTCTCTAAATCTCATATCACCAAAACAATGATCCTTAATAGCATCAAAAGCATCTCTCTCCAACATGGAGTAAATCATAATAAAAAAATACCATCACTCAAAACATTGAACAATCATAGTAGAAGAAAGAAGGTGACCAAGTGAACAAATCACAACTCAACACAATATTGGTTGTCACCTATTATGGTAAAATAACATAAAGATCAAGGACTCAAGGAACACATGACATCTATAACATACATACCCAAGAAAAAACATGAACCAATCGTGACATAAATAGGTTATGAAATTTCCACAATATGAAACCCAAAGAGAAAAAATGCATAAAATCATAAGATAATACAAGTTTATTGTAAAAAGAACAGACACACCACAATCCTAGGTAAGTCAGGGCAATATCTGTTGAATTCCTACTTGAACTAAAGTTCAGACATGCCTACTCATAGTGGAAAAATTAGAAGCTTGGAGGCACGGGCTCCTCCTTATAGTGCACTCACTTCTCAGGCACACCAAGCTTCAAATACCAAGGGAATCACTTCCCAAAGGACTGTTGTCTCTACTAAGAGCCGTGAAAATGTGGGAGGTCTTAGTTGGTCTCTGACCTTCTGTGCCAATAGATAGAGGGATTTTTGTCACTAGAATAAAGTTTTTAGTCAGGGCATCCATTCAGGCAGCTATACATGCAACAAATTAGCTCCGTTAAGGAGGCCTCCCATCCTACAAAAGTTACATTATGTAGGTTTTTACACACCACGAGGGTACTGAGGGAGATCTTCCGTCGACATAGAAAAATCAACACATGTTCACTGTGAGATTAATCACAATGAAATTTTTTATATACCATTTTGGAAGGGCTTGGCTTTAGCCTGTTACTAGTTGGGCAATCCACTCTCACCGGCTTTGCCAAAGCTCTCGGGAGGTCGCCACACTAAAAGATTTGCATGAATTTATCTTACACCCAAGATCCACAAAGGCGAGGGGAGAGGATACGTTCATGCAATTCTTTGAGATTACAAATATAGGGAACACTTCAAACACATAAGCAAAGTGATTCTTTTTAAGCACCAAATTTGAAGTGTTATTTAACTAAAAAATGCAGACATGATAGTTTTGGAAGACACACAAAGTCTTTGACAAGCGTCCTGCATCAAACTCATTAGTAGTTTATGATTTTGTCTTCATTTATAACATCCTGCAAACCATTGTTAGGCTGTAATCAAAGATAAGCATCAAGAACAACAAAGCCAAAGATTAGTTAGTGTTAGAAAAAATAGAAAATCAGAAATCTTATTGCAAATTCAAAAATTAGACAAAAAATCATGCACTTTCAAAAATAATTGCACTTAAAAATGTTACCGTATGAGCTTGTACGAGGCTTCAAAAGATGCAAAATAGAGGATTAGATAGGTACAACAATGAAAACCTGCAATTTTTGATAAATATAGAAACCCAAACCATAAAATAACTCTGAACTAGAAATCTTCACCCAATTCTACCCAAAATAAAAAAAAATTACACTCAATTTGGACCTAAAATGAGCAAGATATGATCGTTTTAAATTAGACTGCAATTTCAAAAACTCCAATGGTGAAGGCAAAGAATTTTGAAACCCTGCTAACATCAGCAAACTGCAGCATTAAAATTGACGACCATCTTAGAAAGTGAGTAACAATACAAAATGAAGGTTTGACGACCATCAAATTTAACACATTAAAAAAAATATGACTTTTTTTAATATTTTTTTAAAAAATTTTCTTTCATTTTTTCTTCTGATTTTTATTTTATTTATGCATCAAGGTGCCTATTGCTAGGTTTTCACCAAGATGATCATTTTTTCAGGACTTTTTCTGATTTTTACTTTTTTTTAGAGATTAACCGATCTCAAGCAAGATCACATTGGTTTTCCCCCAATGTCTAGCAAGGTGTAGAACATTGCAGATAGGTTAGAAAGTTGATGGATGAGGTGAATAAACAATTATGGATGAAGAGGGTGAATGTGACCCTCAAAGATAGTCTCCTCAAGATTACCCAATCTAGGGAAAAATGAATATAGCAATGTAGGCTCATGGAGTGGTTCTGGATAACCTATAGGATAATGACCTGACGTCATGAAAAGCATGTGGTCCAAAAGAATGGACATGTCAAGAAGTTTTTGAGAAATTGGTTTGCAATTTTTGGTCAGATACCTGCAGCTGTAAACACACACTTCAATGAGTCATTACGGGGTTAGCATATTAGAAAATGACAAAAGCATAATACTGAAATGCCTAAGGCTAACCGACATCGGCTCATTGCCTTCTAGTAGGCAGGAGTTTGAATCTTTCTCTTAGGTCATCGCAAGAAACAATGATTACACCTGTTCTAAATGAAGGATTTTGAAGAAAGCTAAATGATGAAACTAGAATGAATATGCAAATGTAAAATTGATCCCAAGCTAATTAGATTAATTTTAAATCACCAAATGAAAGATGATATTGATTTTAAAACCCAAATCAAATGTGCTCTAAGAAATTAAAAAAAACATAATAACGATAGCTAAAACTGGGATCCTTTGTGAAGGAAAAGAGTTTCTCTTTTATAGAAATTTCTCTCGAATCGACGGTCGAGATTGAAAGAAAAGAGTGGCTCATATTCGATTGAAGAAGCATAATCCATGTGCAAGAAATGTGATTGGTTGAAAGATTCAGTTGACTGAACTGACTGATCACTCTTTCTGGAAACTTCCATATTCAGTTCTTAGTTAACTGAAATGTTTCCAAAATGATAGATAGTGGAGAATCAGTTAACTGAGTGGAACTGGATTGTTTCCAAAATGATAAATGAGTTAACTTGATTTGATGATATCATATGCATTTTTATTAAATTAAATGATTTTGAATGCATATTGTGTTTTTATTAATTAATTTAATTCCCTTTTTTTATTTAATTGACAATTTTGCAATTTAATTTAATTAATATATCCGAATATTAATTAAATAGTTAAGATAAGGTTTATTTACCAATGTATTATGATTTCAGGGATTAATTAATTAATCAAGTATAATGATCGATTAGGACCTAGGGTTTAGGTCATATCAGTTTGAATTTGATGAATTGCTTGTTTGATTTAGGACTTAGAATAATCAAGATTAGGGTTTCTTGATTAATTGTTGAGATTGGGAGTCTAGGGTTTAGATGACCATTTTTAGGTGATTACAGATATCTCAATAAACAATCACCAAATTCTCTAAATTTCATATCACCAAAAAAATGATCCTCAATAGCATAAAAAACATCTCTCTCCAACATGGAGTAAATCATAATAAAAAAGTACCATCACTCAAAACATTGAACAATCATAGTAGAAAAAACAAGGTGACCAAGTGAACAAATCACAACTCAACACAATATTGGTTGTCACCTATTATGGTAAACTAACATAAAGATCAAGGACTCAAGGAACACATGACATCTATAACATACATACCCAAGAAAAAACATGAACCAATCACGACGTAAATAGGTTATGAACTTTCCACAATATGAAACCCAAAGAGCAAAAATGCATAAAATTATAAGATAATACAAGTCTGAAGACAAAACCCACCTAGGGTAACAACCTACCCACACTGACACTTAACAACACCAAGATCATATGAAATAAGGCATGCATACATTTGATATATTATTTAACTCCATTTATATAACATCATTATATTTATTAAAATACTCTTAAGTCATAAATGACTAAGTTAATAACATAAAGTACGCACATGGATCATATATGGTGTTTTAGTGAATCTCTATGATCTTTAAAATTAAATTATAAATTTATTAGATCAGTCATATTAATTATTTAATAATTATCAAATTGATTAATTTTTTAATTAATAAGAATTATTAAATACGTCGTCTAAGGAGGGCACAAATGCTAGGGCTATCTCTGAGAAGTCCGAAGAGAATAAGGAAGAGGGCAGTGACAAGAAGCTCAAAGGAAAGGTGGATTCTGGGGGGTAGCCAGGAGAATGCAAATGAGAGGAGCCAAGAGAACATAAGGTTTATGAAGTTGGTCAAAGAGCATGCTGAGATGGATATTCAGATGAACTCCTGGTTGTTTGAAGAAATCAAAGACATCAGTATAAAATACTCTGAGTTCAAGGACAGAGTGAACAAAATTACTCTGCTACTCGCCAAGCCCACACATACTAGTAGGAATGAAGCTGAGACCCAGGATGAAGATGATGATAAAATGATAATGGAGAAGCTTGAAATAAGGATAAATGTAGTGGTCAATTTTCACTTGCAGACTACCTCCAGCCATATCCAGAGTATTGAAGACACCCTTAGTAGAATTATGAAGAATAACTTTGAGGGCATGAAGGTGAAAAACAATAAATTGAGGGCTCTACTCTCTATGCTGGAAGGGGACCCTACTCCCATTGCCATGGATGATGCTGCTGCTAAAGACCCCAACTCTTCTGGCCCAGGATCTCACACTAGGGCAAGTGCTAAAAATTAGAAAGCTATCAACACCAAAAAAATCAAGGATCTCAGGGATGCCATCCAGCAATATGATTTGCTGATGGTAGACACAACGAAGATGATGGAAAAAGTGGCTTAACTGTGCTGTTTCTCAATTTTGTGTTTTTTTCTATTTTTTGCTGGTTGGTTGTGTTGGGGGGTTTCTAATGTCTCCTTCTTTTTCCCCCAGCTATTCCTTTTTGTTGTACTGTTCCTTTTTGCTGTGTTGATAATTTTGCCTATCTTTTATCCTATTGTAAAGGGTTACAGTTCCCTTCAAAAACTGTTTTACCCTCAATCAAAAACAATTTTAACTTTATAATAGTGAGTTTTTGTGTATTTCCTCTATCCACATCAGTCGGTAATTTGAATGGTATAATCTCATATGAAATGATAAAGATCTGCAACTTACATCGATAGAAAGATAATTTAGTTTCACATATTTTTCATTCTTTCCAATCCTAAAGATAATGCCATTAAAATGGTGTAAAAAGTAAATCTCTCTAACATCCTTGTTCAGGAATGAAGGTTACTAGTTTGGTAAAAAACCCATAACTTTGGTTTTCATTGTTGGATCAACATAAATATCAGTGAAAACATTCATAATAGTATTATTTATAATATCACCAAAGAGATTGTCCTAATTATGTAATTAGAAAAAATTATGGATGAATGTTCATCAGACTCCGATTGAAATGTCAAGCTCAAATAGGCCTAATTTCACTATAACAACCAATATTGACCATTTCCGTACAAATGAACCCTATTTGATTTTGATATATGTTAAATAAAATCAAAATGGGTATCTTAAAGTATCTTTATATTTTTTATGTGATATCTAAAATGAAAATTATTCCCTACCCCGACTCTTCACAACCCTAATAAAAAAATGTATGTTTTCAAACTCATACCCTTACATACAGGTATTTATAATACACACAGTTCATAATAAAGGATTCCTCCATACAATTGAAACTTATGCAACTAAATTTGTACAATTTGGTAAAATGTTAATGGATATACAAGACAAATGTAATATTTTTAAATCATTCTCTCATAGGGTTTCCATACAAATTCTCATAGAATACCAGACATGCCATAAACATAACTCACGAGGACACCCTAATCATCTGTATAAATTATTTCAAAAATAAAAAGAAGCTTAACTCAAAATCAAATCACAATCAAGCAAGCACGAAGAAAACAATCTTTCCAACAAAAACTACAAAAAGACCAGCAACTTCTACCTTAAAAATGCCAGGTAGACTTGCTAAGAAGAAGAAGAAGAATAAAAAAACAGACTTCACTCCCAAGCTTTAAAAAAATATTTCTTTAACTTGAAAATCTCGATGCAAAACCTTTAACTTGTCTCCTAAAACTTGTGTTCTAAAAAATCATTGTCCTCCCTCTCTAAAAAAATGACCAAAATCCTCTCATAAATAAAAACTATTTAACTAGGGATCCTAGGACAACTTCCTATGAAAATTAACCCTGAAAAAAAGATAAAAGAATTGTTTTCTTTGTTTTTCTTCTTATTTATTTTAAATAAAATCAATTTACTTATTTATTTATTTTTAAAAGAAAGAAATACACAATTTCCTTTCTCTTTCTTCTTTTAATATTAAATAAATAAATATTATTTATTTATTTATTTTCCTTTCTCAAATTAAGTATTGTATCTATATATATTCTTTTTTAAATAAATAAATATCATTTTTCTTTTCTTCTCTTTTTTTTGTAATTAAATAATTAATTCTCCACAAAATTCAATTTTTAATTAGAATTAAAACTCAATTTATTATTATTATTATTATTTAAATGCAATTACATTGCATATTATTATTTTTAATTAGGAATAATATTTGTAGCATATTAATAATTTATTTATATTAAATATGCCTTTTAATTTCTATTTAGACATAATATTTAATTAAATCTTTAAACTTTATCTTTATACTTTTAATTAAATCCCTTTTAATAATTACAGGTATTTAATTAATCTGTATTAATTAAATATCTATATATTTAATATTTTATTATTCTTATAAGGTTCAATTATTTAAACAGTATAATTAACCTTTAATTACTCTTTTACTTACATCGCGACAAAATACCACATTGACCTTCACGCATGCATACTGGAATCTAACCAAATAAAAATGCAAAAAAGATGCAACAACATAAGCATGCTCAAACAAGGGTTCACGAATTCACATGACCTCGACAAATTCAAAGAAGGTAGTCAACCAGATACTTGTCCACTATTTCAGGACAAATGAGGGCTTATGCTAGGATTTAGGCCTGAATGTTATCTCCCCTCTCTTACCATTGAGATAATGCAATAGGGCAAACTCATCCTGGCAATTCAGGGAAGTCAATGCTCGGTACCTGCGAACCTACATCACAAATTCGAGCATGTACATAATATATAGAACAAAAAATGATAGGGATCAGTCGATCATGTGGATCTCTCAATGCAAGTAACTATGTCTCCGTCCTCTACCACATTAAACACATCATACATAAATATAAAGTAAACACACCACACAGCAATATACAACATATACACTAACCATACACATGCAAGTACGGGGTCAGTAAAATCATCATAACATATACCTAATGATCATGAAAATAACCAAAATATTCTGGCATCAATACTGAAAATTAAATTATGGGTGGGCACTACACCTCTCATCATTCCAACTCATACTCCCACTCCTTCACCTTCGGTTCAAACTCCCAATCCTCCGCCTTCTGTCCCAATTCTCACTCCTCTACCTTTTGTTCCCATTTCTTCTTCAAACCCAATTACCCAAGTACTTTCATCCACAAGGTCAATACCATCTCCTTAGGCAAGGCAGAGACATGTAACAGGTCTCTGAGAAGAAATAATGACAATCTCATCAGAAGATGACAAAAATCCCCAAGAATAGAAGGAATCCACAAGGCGAGAAAGTACACCTCCACATGGACAAACACCTAAGGGGCCATATACTACCATTGGGAAACAATTAAAAGAAACAATAGGAGAAGTTCCAGAAGAAGAAGAGAATTCAGAAACTAGAGAAGCTTTGGAGCAGGAAACAAAAGGAGAGAAAGAAACAAAGGTCCAAGCAATAGGAGAAACAACTTCGGTTTTGAAAAATTGCCCAATATGAGCTGGTCACTGCCTTCACCAAATCCACATGGTTTACTAAAGAGATACATCTAAGAAGGAGGATTTACACTAAAGAGAAGGATACAGTCATGACATTTTTAAGCCAAACTTTCCACAAAGGTGAATCTAGTGCACTAGCAAGGACAATGTCCTATGATACTCGGGATGATAAGGGTCGATGGAAGGCACAAATTATAGTTCTACAATAAGTACTAGCCAATCTTAGATAACACCATAAGATTACACTCTTGAAGAGGTTGACTTAGGTGAACCTACCAGAGAAGGAAGTAAATTACTGGAAGCCTTAGGGTTGAAACATGCACTTGGATTAATGGATAAGGATGAAGAAAAGATAAAGTCACTAACAAAGTAGAATGAGGCATTGAAGAATTTCTTTCTTAAAATAGTAGGTCACATTGACCTAGACTTCCTAAAGGCCTCATTACATGCTATTTTGGAAAATAAGGCCAGCCCAAAATTGCTGGTGGGAATAACACATTATTTTGTTCAAGCATGTACATATTGGAAGGTAGATTTTGAATAGTTGGGAGAGGGAATCATCAAAGAAATCCTCAAGACTTTCAAGACTATTCTTAAGGAGGCCACCAAATTGGTGGATGTTATGGGAGATGAGCAGGGATTAGATTTAAAAGTGGAAAGATGGTAAAAGGTTCTAAAGGACCTAAAGGTAATAAGGATGCAACACTTCCAAATTTTGGTTAAATTGTATGAAGGGGAAAAACTAGACAATTTTGAAACATGGACCAAGGACATAACAAAGATAATAAAGGTCTAAAAAAAGTTCTTGGGCAAGGTTAGCAAAAAGTATGAAGGAGTTATGATGTGGGTTGAATAAATAGAGAAATTCTTCCATGGTATAGACTTGGACTTCTATGAAGACAATGAAAGACAAGTCTTGTACCCTGTAAAGAACATTGTGAAAAAATTCAAAGGGATTTTGGCTGGTATCAACATTGAGAAAGATCTCTAACAACTTTTTATATTCAAGGGGGACACAAAAAGGATGTTAGAACATGAAGAAGAGATCGAATTCTTTGCCTCTGAGTTGATCACCTTTAGAGAAAAGAAAGATAAATGCCTCAATAATGTTCAAGTAGTAGACTATGATGAGGTGTAGGAGATAGTACAATGGCTCCAAGATATCCATCTAGACATTCTCCAAAACTGACTAAGTGTCCAAGTGTAGACTTAGTCAAAATTTTGCAGTGGAGATTTTGACACTTAGCCATTTTATCAGGTTCAATTTTTAAGCCTTTTAGACTCTGAAATTCCAAAATTTTGGGGGTGTTAAGGATCGACACTTAGCCATTTTTTCATCCTTTCAATTTTCAGAGTAAAGGGCGGGATTCAAAATTTTTGGTTCATTTCAACGTGAGAGAAAATTACATAAAGGATTTGTTTCAGATCAGAATGCCTGAAGGTTTGGGTTCATTTTTGGTCAACTAAAGGTTATCAATTAGTTGCATTCATGCAAAGAAGCTCAGATGAAGATTCCAAAGAGAACTCCAAGTTTCAGATAAAGACTTTAGTCCAAAACAGTGGAGCTCAATTTCTGATTTCTTGTTTCTTGGGAAATTTTTGTGTTGATTTCTTGTGCAAATAAAATATAAATGGATTAAAAATCCATGCAATTTTTTTCACTATCAGATTAGGAGTATATTTGCTTAATTAATCTCTAGTTTTAGCTTTATTTCACTATATTAGTGTAATCAAATCCCTAGTTTTGGGTTTCTAAGTTTTGTAATTGAAGCACTATATATTTCATTGAAACAATGTAATTAAGGTTCGATATTTTATGCAATAAAGATACATGTTGTTGGTGCTTCGTTCATGGTGTGATTTATTCTACTATCTATGTGAAATTGATGAATGTGTGTTTATGCTTGTTCATCCACTTTAGAGAGACAACTGCATTATTTTGTATGGATGTGTGATCAATTAGATTGGAGTTTTTTTTTGTTAATCCATCTTGTTGTAACAAATAATTGGAAAATTAGTTCTATTGATTTAAAGATAAATTTGTCTCATGTGTGCGTGTATCTTGTGGCTTCACATCTGATAGATTTTGGAAAATCTTACGCTGGGTTAAATTTATTCAAAAGATTGCATTTGTTGAACATATAATTGGGATCAGATTTGGTTAATGGTTTTTGGGTTTTCATGTTTTTCATCATTTAATTCACAAGCGTGGTTCGATGATGGTTTATGTCTGTTAGATTTCCTTTTCATAAATTTTCTTACAATCCTTGTCACCCAAATATTTTTATCCTTGTTTGAAATTGATTTCAATAGGTGGTAATTGTAGTTTTAAATTTATATTTGCATCATTAGGAAATTACATACGTTGAAAATAAAAAAAATACAAAAGGTACTAAAATTTGTTTTGCAGTCTGAAGTCTTGAAACGTACTAGGGAAGACCTCCTTGTGAACATTCACATTTATCTTCAACTGATTGTACCATAACCAAAGAGAACCTTGGGAATAACTTTATTATTCTTTCAAGAGAGGAAATCAGATCTCGAATTCCTAGAAATTGACTTGTGTAAAAACAATGCTCAACACATGTCAACATCCACTTTCTTAATCTAGTATTAACATTAACCTTTGATTCAATCTAATCACATCATCATATTCTAATCCAATATTTTTTTCCAATTAACACTATTCTATCCAAACCTTAATCTAATTCATCTACCCTTTCATTCAAACCCAACCACACACTATCCATTCACTTCTCTTCAAACTTCCCTTACCTATCTCTCAAGTTCATCCATTTTTTTTCAATCCACACCTTCATTGACATTCTCTTCTAATATAAATCCAAAACCCATCATCTAAACATCATGAATATGGAGTGGTTTCAAAAAATGGTTGAGGACTTTTAAATGCCAAACCCTAATCCTCAAACCATACCTTGAATTCAACCAACCTATCAATCACACTCGTCCAACCCATACATTCCTCACAATTACTGAACCCATAACTACTCATATCCATTACCACAACCCACCTACCAATTCAATCCCATAAATCCAAATCCATCTACTATATACCCATCTATTCCACCTCAACACATCATAGACAATCCAGATCCATCTCTCATTTATTATCCTTCATCCAACTTTAACAAGGGAAACCCCTCATATGATTCCTTCTATAGCCAAGATAATGCCTCCAATGCATGTAGCCTGGCACAAGAGATTCAAAATTTTTGAGACACTATCCTTAGCTTACAAAATTTAGGTTGAAATAAGAATTTTTCCTTTAAATACATGTCCTTCCCCCTTTTCCCAAATCCATAATTCCCCTCTCTCATCCAATCCCAATCCTCTGCCTAATACCCCATACATTAAGCTTAATGTCAAAAACTATAATCCTAATCCTTCACATAATATTAACCCTCCAAAACCTACATCATCCCCATCTTGCAATAACTTTTCCATTGAATGGATCTAAGGGATAACAAATAATTATAAATCCTCAATGCCAAATAATGTTGCACAATCCCTTCAAATCATACATCCACCACCACCCACTCCAAATTAAGACAACCCTCAATCTCCCAAGTGTCATGATTCCTCTATCCCTTCATCCACCCAAAATGAATCTTCCATCTCCTCCATCACATTACCCTAACAAGTCCAAAAATGCCAACACCTCTCTCCAAAGATTGCTAACATGGATTCCTCTTATGCTCTAGATATAATAATTCTTGCATCTTATGATACCTCTCCATATTATGACATATTTCCACATAAAGATCCCAAACTTCCATATCAAGATCCACTTATCCTTCTTAACCCATCTTATGGTCCCATTCCTAATCAAGATCAAGACATCCCTTGTATTCCATTCATCGATGATCCACTTCCATCTCAAGGCTTAACATCCACTTACACTCCACTTGACAAAGATATTCCTTCTATCCACTCCACTAATCCCCATACATGTCAAGATTAAATCACTCCATCACATGATTCAATCCCCTCTACCCCATTCCATGATTTCCTTTCATCTCAAAATCCAATCATCATTTCATCTCCATAACATAATCCTCTGCAAATTCAAGATCAAAGTACCCCTTCATCTCCATGTATAAATACTAATATATCTCAATATCATATTATCTCTCTCGATCCTCCTCATGAGCCTAATCCTCTACATGATCCTAATCCTCCACAAAATCCTATCACATATATCCAATCCATCCGTGAGCCTCATACAAATAAAATTGGTTCCTCCACCTTTATCCATCATGGCTTCCTCCAAACACTTATTGTTCCTTCCATCTCCCCTCCTCATTCACCTAGACTCGCATCATGTTTTGAAAACAAAAAGTATCCAATTGGAAATAGAATTTGTGAAAAGATGAACTATCAAGGAAAAGGGTTAGGCCTTCATGAACAAGGAATGTTGGAACCTATCCAAATCAAACAAAATCTAGGTTCATACCTACTTGGATAAAAAGTTAATGATAAAAATGTTGGTATACCTTACATCCCTTCCAAGTTCAAAATCTCTCCATCTAAACTCAAATGTTCTCATCCCCCATCCTCTAAATCTATTTTGAGCCCTTATGTCCAAAACTCCATCCCTTACTCATCCACATCCATTTTGGGTCCTGATGTACCAAAGTTAAACCTTTCACCCCTTCCATTAATTTTGGGTCCTTACATACCTCCATAAACCATATACTAGTCCACCACTCTATCACCTCAAATCGATAAGAAATATCAACAAAGGCATATATCCTTTAATTCTTTCCAACATTCAGCCTCCACCATTTCATTTTATAAACTCTTCACATCATCCATCCTCATGCACCCATACCATGGATAATGGAAGAAAATTGGATGCCAAAGCTAAAATACATAAATTCCAAAATCCACAAATATCAAGGATCAACATGTCCCATCTAAATACATGTTCAAGAAAAGAAAAATATGATCCGACAGAGAGAAAAATTCAAAAGTCCAAAAAGGAACAAAAAGAAAAATTCAAAAACCATATGGATTCCCAAGCTACTTTATGAAGCAATGCATATCATAGAAAAATCCAACTTGGCATCCAACCTTGATAATCCAAAAGCTTCCTCCAGTTATAAGTCCTCCAATCCTCTATCTTCCACATCTATTTAGGGTCCTTATGCACCCAAATCCACTATCATAAGTCCATCATATCCCTCTTCTATTTTGGGTCCTTACTAATGACATTATTTTTCCATTAGTATGCAAACAACACTTTCGGTAAGCATACACCAAAAGACAGGACAAAGAGCAAACCAAAAAATGCAGCTACTAGAGATTACCGAAAATGGCTAAGTACAAAGAAAACCGATGACACAATTTTGTGTGTACACTGAAAATGCAAAGTCAGAAGGATAAAGAAGAACCCAAAAAAGGAACCCAACATACAAGATATAGTGCAACCCGAGAGATAGTCAAAGAGAAAATCAAGAGAAAAGTTCAAGCAAGGAACCTGAAAGATAGTCAACTTATTTTAGAGCACAACCGACCGTCAGAAACCGAAAGTCAGTTGCAGCCCGCAAAAAGTGGATCAGACTTCCACGTCAGATAAAATAGTCTTATTCTATTTATAGAATCTTGATTTGTTTTTAAAACCATTTATTTAGGGACAAGAAACATGAATGTAAGTGCTTTAATTAGTCTAACTAATTTAAAACACATAGACGAAGATCAAGGTAAAAGTTGTAAACCTGATCTTAGAGTTAACATTGTTTTAGGTGAAATTTGATGAAGTCAATCCATCTTATAAATAGATGATGCAATCATTCATTATACATGTGTGAATATAGAAGAGAGGATGAATGAAGCCTACAAGCACATCTATGGATCATATTGAAAGTTTCAAGAACCATAACAACAAAAGGTGAATTTGGTTAGCAAGAACCAAGAATAGAGGCTACAGAGAATTAGAGGTATTATTCAATCACATTAGGTGATAATATTATTCATGTAATCTTAAATGGATCTATATCATCAATAGGATATTGCATATACCAGGTCTAATAGTAATTTTCTATCATTCTAACAAGTGGAGCAAAGTGTAAAAATCCTTTCAAGGAAGGTGGATTTAATAGTCCAACTATAAATCTCTTAATCGAGTGCACACTCATCAGTGTTGCTAAAGCTCTTAACTAAGTAGACTTTAACAGGTCTCCACATATACTCTTAACTAGGTAGATCATCAGAAGTGATCAAATTGTCAGCCTTAACAGGTCCCTTCCAATATGCAGATAGTGAAGATTTTGTGGGTGCCATCCCCACCATAGTTTTTAATTCCTAACAGGAGTTTTCCGCGATATCATATCTTGTGTTATGTGTCAATTAATTTCATGAATGTTTCTGTGAATGTTCACATGTATGTTAAGTTTATGAATTGATATATCTTGCATCAAGGTAGTATAGATCAGATGGTTGGATAAACAGTTGGCTACACAAAGGTTAATTGATTAAAGGATACAAAAGTTTTAGAGGTACTGATTCACCCCTCCCCTCTCAGTACACAGTTCCCATTAATTCAAATAATTGGTATTAGAGCTAAGTATCCTCTTTGGAAAAGCTTAAAGGCTTAAGAGAAAAGATCATACAATGGAGAAGTACAAACTAGACAAAAATATTGAAAATAAGAAGCTAGAAATTCAGATGTTCTATGAGCAGTATAAAGAAGCTAGAATCAATATGAGACATCTGTTAGATGAAAGAAAGATAATGGCATCTCTCTGTAATGAGACAAATTATCATGAGGAAGAGATACCAGATTTCTTTGAGTCTTCAGGATCAACTACAAGCAAAGCATCCTATACATCAGAAGAAAGCATCACAAGCCTAACTGAAATCAATCAACATCTGGTTGGACAAGTGAAATCTCTACAAATTGGTCAAGAGACACAGATGGTAAGAATGATTAATGTCATCAACAGTGCTAGAAAAGTTGAGCAAGAAAGAACACTAGCTATTGATGATAGAAGGAAGATTATAGAAAAGCTACAAGAGAAAGAGTCTGAAATATAAAGACCTACAGAGTATCAACATGAGATAACAAATCAAATTATCCTTATGATTCAAGAGGCAAACAAAATAAATGTTGAACTCATTGAAAGAATAGAAGCTATCAGTGAGCTAAGGGATGAAAATGAAAAACTGAAACATGAAATAATAATTTAGTAGAAACATAATGAAATTATCAAAAAACCTGAAGAAAGCAATAAAAGAATGGTTGATTTTCTTGAAGGACAATGAAGAGTCAACAACAACACTGGTCTAGGATTTACCGAGAATGGAGAATCACCTAATCAAACTGATCCAAATAATGTCTATGAAAATTGAAGACCAAGAAAGCTAACATGCAATCATTGTGGAAAGCAAGGCCACCCATCAAATGTATGCAGAGGCAAAATGAAAGGTATTCCTAAATTTACATCTTCATTCATAGGATTTTGTTATAAATGTAACAAGAAAGGACATAAAGCATATGAATGTAAATCTGAGATGAAACAACGAAGGAAGGAAATCTACATGGACAAATACTATCCTACTTGCAAAATGAATGGGCACAAAACTCTTGAATGATGGAAAAAGAAAAGGCAAGCATGGAAGCCAAAAGGTCAAGAAAATCCCTATCAACCAAAAAGAGTCGGTAACCAGTATGTATGTGATTACAACACTTGGAAAAATTGTACATCATGTGGAAGATTTGGTCACATTGCTGCAAACTGTATGAGACAGTGGACTAGAAAGTCTAGAGGCTGGACTAACCCCAGAATGGCATGCTTACACTGCCATAAAGTTGGTCATCTCAAGAAAGATTGCAAAGACTAAATGATAGAGACCAACACATATCCCAATGGAAATACCATTGAAGACATCCGGAGTGCAAGAAAAAAAATGTGGAGAAGAGCTTTCAAAAATGATGAAGCTAGACCAAGTAATGCAAATAGTGACACCCCATCTAATGGATCCAGTGACATCGCCACCCCTATCTAAGAAGAACAAGTAAGTATGGAACTGCATTATACTATGTATTATTTTACATCAGTTCCATAATATATTGATGAAAAGCAAAATTAGCATAAGTAAAGATGCATCATGGTATTACTTGTTAAAATCTGTGATAACTATGCTATCGGGCATACATACCAAAATCCATCGGTATACACTCAAAGTTGAAATTTCCTACACTTAGCGAGAAGCATCGGTTAACATGAGAAAGCAAAGTTTCTAGTATAAATCGAGACTCGTTGGTAATCAAGAAAAGTGAACAAGTTGTTTGCAAACACCAAAATCTGTCAGTAAAAGTGAAGAGTTGAAAAACTACCCTAAAACGTCATGTGTCACCGAAGAGAGAAGTTAATGTCTTAACCAATAAACTTTGTCTTTGCACACCGAGGAGTTGGTAAGCATTAATGACTTGATTTTTAGGGAAAAAGCCTATAAAAAGGCGACAGAAGGGTCTCATTGTTCACCATGACAAGAGCAGAGTGATAAGAGCAAAATTTGAGTAGAAATTGACAACATCGTAGAATGACATCAACTAAACCACCAACACTCCAAAGCAGATTAGAAATCACTACTGGTGTAAACAGTAAGTTCTAGAACAACTGACAACTCTATTTTATGCATTTCTTAGAAAGCCCTAAATCTGAAAAATGGCCACAACTTCAAGAATCATCAAATCGAAGAACACCAAGAAGGATGAGTTTAAAATCATCAAGAATTCTGCATGTGAGGAACCACACTATAAGATTTACCCTGAGGTTGCTTCATAGATCGATGATGCTGAAGCATTCTTGCGAATATCAGCTAGGGTTTTGCTCCTCAAAGATCTGCGAGAATTCATACACTACAAGATTACAGAAATCAATGACTCAGAGGTAGAACAAGCTTATAATAAGCTATGCAATGAAGATGGATCTTTAAAAGATTAGCATAAACACATAGAGGTGAAAGGGCTCACTAATGCTCTATTATTCCCAATTTTCTTCAAAACTAAGTGGATTCAGTTAGTACTGTGTCGAATGCACAATCACAAACCATGGCTGGATGAACCAAAGATGATAACCTGAGATATTATCCATGTAGTCACCGGTTACCCTATAACCGAGAAGGTAAAAGCATTAAATCACCCACCCAAGGCTAAGACTGAAAAGATCACAGGAGCCAAATGGGACAATAGAGGATTAAAGGTATCCACCATTACCGATGATGAGATGAAATTCGGAGCATGTGTTCTAGGCTACAAATTCTTTCAAGCTAGCAGGATGAACAACATAGCATCCAGTATAGTAGACATAGCTTACAATATTGTGAAGAAGGGAGCTCAGTTGGATTTATCTAAACTTCTATTGAACCAGTTAGAAGAGAATTTGAAGACTATAAGGAATGCAAAGACAAACACATGTAAGTTTGGCTCACTTATTATGTGCATTTTCTTCTACTTTCAAGAGACATTTCCTTCTATAGGAGATATAAAATGGGATTCCACAAGGCCAGTCACCATGCAGATCAGTGAACACATAACCTCACTGGGAGACAATTTTGAAATAGTCATGGATGAATACTTTACTGTATTCAAAGACCGAATGCAGAAGAGGGTAAGGATCCCTGAGCAACTCATTGAGAAGTTCAAAGATGAAATATGTTTCATGGTTGATATAGACCACACTTATATCAATCCTGCTATACCAAGGACAACATGGCTACAACCATTAGAATATGAGATATATATTCATCAAGCATCTAAAGAAATCAATGCATTGATAAATGAACCATTAGATAAGAAACAACCTAATTTTAGAACTTATGAGGAGGCCAAATCAAGAATCAAATCTGGCCTGGTTGTAAAGAAAATTGTTAGGAAAAAGGAAAAAATGGTCAAGAACCCCAAGAAAATACTGTCCACAATAGAGGAAGAAACCAAATAGGTAGAAGAAGCTAAAAAGGAGGAAGAGACCAAAGGACAACTACCTATCAGTGAAGATGAAGAAAAGAATGACTCTGAGGCCACAGAGTCAGATTCACCACCTCCTACACCAACTAAGAAGCCAAGAACCATAGATGCTTCAAGGACAAGAAGCCAAACAACCAATGATTCAAGTCCTTCACCTTTGAAGAAAGGAAAAGTTAGAACATACAAGAGGAAATCAACCACACTGAAAAGAGGGCCAAACAAAAGAATAAGGAAACTCATCAGAACCAGAGAAGACATCGAGGACACCGAGTAAGATGAAGGTGTAGAGGTAGAAAAGATAAAGGCTCCAGAAAGCATTGATGAGGTATGTAAATCTATTGAAAATTTAGGATCTATCATAGATTCTAAGATTAGAAGATGGTTGAAACTGGATCCAGAAGACCATAACAAAGTTGAAGATTCCATCATTGCAAAGATGTATAAATTCAAGTATGTACCGATTCAGTTTGAAGTTAATAATGTACCAAGGGAAATCTTGGACAAACTATATGCTAGATGGACATTTACCTTAAAGAATGAGAAGGAAATAAGAGAAAGAGTAATTTTTACTCTCATGCCGTGTGAATCTAAGGAGGAAGAAATTGATGAAATGATGGAAAACCATAAAAAGGAATTCTCACCCAAGTTGAGAGCCTACAAATTTCTTGAAGGGAGGCTTATAGAGCTTGAACAAGAAAGTCACAAAAAGTGGAGTAAAATTCTAAATAGACCTATTAAGGAAGCTATCCTTGAGAAAGACATACAATATAAAGTTGATAATAAGGAAACTCAAGAACAGATATTGATCAAAGATGTAGAAGATGACACATCAATTGATTTAGACAAGGAAGAACAAGACACAACCGACAACAAAAATATGGATGTTGTTGATGAAAAATGGCTGGACACAACCGAGGACAATATTGTGGATAACACAATCATTGACATTATGTATTATCCAATGAAAGAAGTAAACAAAGATGAAGACGTCAGTGTTACCAAGGACACAACCAATGAGAAAGCCAAAATAGTTGATACTGCATAGGTGAACATTCTAGGAAACATGCCAATATTGATACAAGCCATCAATATTCTGCAAGAAATAGAAAAATCAGCTCAAAAGTATTTAAGCATTCCCAAGGATGCAGGGGAAGAAGGAAATAAAGATGACATCGATGATCAGAAGGACATCAGAGACACTCGCATTGTAATTGACACTGATAAGGTTACAGAAGGAGAATCAAAGCAAGTAGATGGAGACACAATAGAGAAGGATGCACAAAAAAATATAGATGAAGTACATAAGGATACCGATGAAGGAGATAAACCCAAACATGGCACTCCTGAGGATACCAAAAATGTTGCTACCAAAAATGTAAAGGTTGATGTGGAGACGTCTACAAAAAAATAAAAAGATGACACCAAAACAAAGCAACAAAAAGAAGCACCACAAATCACTTCATCAAGCACAATGGACAAAAATGAGAAACTGGAAATGATACTACATTCAAGTGAAAATCAAAAGAAGAAGAAGAAATCCAAGAAGAATAAGTTCGAACTCACCATAGATGAAATCATTGAGATACCCAAATGTGACCCAACTACACTTGATTATGAAGCATTGAAAGAATACCATGAAATATGCCAAAGGAAGGAATTACAGGAGAAGCTGAGGAAACAACACCAAGAATCCATGGTACTAGAAACAACTAGGGACATCTTGCACCAGATTGTACTTGACATTGATGTTGATCAAAATAAACCAATACTTGATCAACTAGCCACTCTCACCGAAGTAATTACAACACAAAACATTGATGTAGAGAAGGCAATAGAAGAGAGAGCAGAGAAGAAGTATCAGCAGAAACTTATTGAGAACATTAGCCAAGAAGTGGCAGTTAAAAAGGTAAATCTTTCAGAATTCATTAATGAATTAGATCCAATTACCACTGAAGCTATTTCCTTGATTCAACAACTAAGCACACTGGAAATTTCACTAAAGAGCATAGTGAAAATACAACAAAGTTAGATTCTGATCAAGCTAATAGTGCTAAAAGCTTAACCGATGGAGACAATGCAATTAAGTTTCATTATGAAAAGATTATTGAGATCAAAAGGTTAAGGAAGGAACTGTGGGAAGCAAAGACACAATTCAGGGAAGAAGTCACTGAGCTCCAAGCTCAACTTCTACCAAATCCGACACTACTTCAACAACACATCAGTTCAACAAGGCAACTGATAGCAACCCCCAAGATGTCTGTAGCAGACAACATCTATGATATGCATTCCAAGATCACACTTGAGCACATGGCTCTAGAGAAATTGAAGGAACAATGGGAGAAAATGATGGAAGACATGAAGTCTTCACTCTCACATTTTCGATAAACTATAAGGTATAGACCTTTTCCCTTAATATCAAAAAGGGGGAAAATGATATGTTATATGTATTGTATGAAGGAAAATATATGATATGTACAGATAGGTAGGAAACTATACAGTACTACCAAAAAAGGGGAAAATAATGATATACTGACATATACATACGGGGACTCAATGACTAAGGATTATATATTTTGTATATACTTAACATTTTGTTAGTATTTTGTACATATCAATTTTTGATACTAATGTCAAAGAGGGAGATTGATGAAATTATTTTTCCATTAGTATGCAAACAACACTTTTGGTAAGCATACACCAAAAGATAGGACAAAGAGAAAAATGAAGATGCAGATACTAGAGATCACCAAAAATGGCTAAGTACAAAGAGAACCGATGACACAATTTTGTGTGTACACCAAAAAATGCAAAGTCAGAGGGATAACAAAGAACCTGACAGAGGAACTTGACATACAAGATATAGTGCAACCCAAGAGACAATTAAAGAGTAAACTGAGAGAACAGTTCAAGCAAGGAACCTAAAAGACAGTCAACTAATTTCAGAGCATAATCAGTCGTCATAAACCGAAAGTTAGTTGCAGCCCGCAAAAAAGTGGATCTGACTTCCACGTCAGATAAAATAGTCTTATTCTATTTATATAATCTTGATTTGTTTTTAAAACCATTTCTTTAGGGACAAGAAACATGAATGTAAGTGCTTTAATCAGTCTAACTAATTTAAATTAAACACATAGACTAGGAGATCAAGGTAAAAGTTGTAAACCTGATCTTAGAGTTAACATTGTTTTACGTGAAACTTGATGAAGTCAATCCATATTATAAATAGATGATGCAATCATTCATCATACATGTGTGAATATAGAAGAGAGGATGAATGAAGCCTACGAGCACATTTATGGATCAGATTGAAAGTTTCAAGAACCAGAATAGCAAAAGGTGAATTTGGTTAGCAAGAACCAAGAATAGAGGCTACCAAGAATCAGAGGTATTATTCAATTACATTAGGTGATAATCTTATTCATATAATCTTAAATGGATTTGTATCATCAATAGGAGATTTAATATACCAGGTCAAATTGTAATTTTCTATCATTCTAACAAGTGGAGCAACGTGTAAAAGTCCTTTCGAGGAAGGTGGATTTAACAGTCCAACTATAAATCTCTTAACTGAGTGCACACTCAATAGTGTTGCTAAAGCTCTTAACTGAGTAGACTTTAATAGGTCTCCAAAGATACTCTTAACCGGGTAGATCATCAAAAGTGGTCAAATTGTAAGCCTTAATCAGCCCCTTCCAATCTGCAGATAGTGAAGATTTTGTGGGTGTCATCCCCGCTGCAATTTTTACTTCCTAACAGGAGTTTTTTGCGATATCATATCTTGTGTTATGTGTTAATTACTTTCATGAATGTTTCTATGAATTTTCACATGTATGTTAAGTTTATGAATTGATATATCTTGATCAATATAGTATAGATCAGATGGTTGGATAAACAGTTGATTACACAAAGGTTAATTGATTAAAAGATACAAAATTTTTAGAGGTAGTGATTCACCCCTCCCCTCTCAGTACACACTTCCCATTAATTCCAACACTTACATCCCAAAATCCACATATTCTCTTCCATTTCCTTAACAATATCCTCCTCCAATACTCCACCACCCTTAAAGGTGTGTGCTAATGATTATATTTCCAAATCCTTCATCCATTTATTCACAAGTATACCAAACTTCCATCCATTATCCACCAATCCTTTCCCATCCCCCCATCCCCGTAATATAATCTGATGCCTAAATCCTTATCCTTTATCTCATCTCAAGTCTCACAATCCTACCAAAATCTATGCACATATATCCAAAATACCTTGGTAAAAAAAAAGGCATATGAAGGGATACCATTCATGGAACTAGATACTTGAGTCCTTCCACCATCTTCCTTATCACGTATCCATTGTCTTCCAAATCCACTCATATATCCATTCTCTTATCCTCATCTCCTTACACTCTATACTTGGGGGCAAGCTCCATCCACAGTATTCTACCATGCATATCCTCCACATCCCCTATCCACCACCAATTAAATTATCCAGATACATCCTCATTTTCCCATATTTGATATTGACTATCATATTCATTCCATCATATTCATGTCATGCATCTCATAGTCCTTTTCTTATACTTTTCCTCCATCCCCATCCTTAATCCTATACAAGTCCATACTCCTTTCCATGTCTTTTATCTTAGTTATCCAATGAATTTTCTCCATACATTATCCATTATCCTATTCCATCCATATCCTCCATTTCATTATCCCATCTCATATTCATACCCTCCATCTCATACCCCTTATCTGAATTTATTCCACTTTCACACCTTTTCTCTTGATAAAAACTAGAGGCACTAAATCATTCATGCATGCTTTGGACAATACAAGCCTTTATTCCCTCCTTTCATATCCTTTGTACACTATCCATCCATCTCATTCATTTTATCCTCCATCTCTCCATTTCATCCTCCCACCTCTATTATGGAGGCATCCTTTGCAACACAGTTCTTGGATCATACTCCTCGTATTCCCCATCCTTTAGTCTTCCACTCACATCCCTTACATATCATACTTCCATTTCATACATCCATTATCCCCCATCTTCTCATCCTTCATTTTCCTATGTTTAGTGTGGGAAATTTCACTCATTTTCCACATAATTCTTCCATATTCATCCTTTAATCGCATATTACCTATCCATCCATTCCATCTATCTATCTCTTATCCAAGCCACCTCTCCATCCTTCCATACTCTATTATTCATTTTTTCTCCCTTGTCATTGGTCCCAAGCCATTTTATCCCTACTCCATATTTCAATTCAATCTCATCCAATCAATTTTCCCCCTCCATCTCATGTCTAGTCCATTTATCCCCCTTCCATCTTTTTCCATCCATTTATCCTTCATCTGTCTTCCAATCTCATTCCATCCAATCCATTTATCTTATAATCCATTCTATCTTATCCTCCAATCCTATCATATCAAATCCCTTTATCCTCTTTCTATCATCTTATCTACCATCCACTTCCATTATATCTAATCCACTTATCTTCCTCCCATCCTATCCAATTCAATCCATTTATCTTCCAATTCCCTTCTATCCAGCCTAATAATAATAATAAAATCCCTATAATCCAACATCCCAAAATAGTCCAATCAAGTGCAATCAATACTAATCCATGCAATCCAATCTTGCAATATAGCACATCAATCTTTAATCAAGTCACCATTTTGATCCAAATCAACTAGTAATCCATTAATCAAATTTTCATCAAACCATCATCATGGGATGTATCCTTCCCAATCTTTTGGTTGTGTATTTTTCTTATCATTAAATTTTCCATCCTCAATCATTCAATCAATCAACTAATCAATCAATCAGTTTTTAGCTTGACTAGGGGCAAAATGTTGATTTTCTTTTGGTTTATTTATACGCTTGTTCATTTCTTTTATGTGTTAGCATTTTTTTTGCATTTATCATGGTCTTTCCATCCTATTGTCACAAGGATTCATGGTCTTCTATATCATTGTGTCATGCAACATATGGTTGTATTTGACCTTTGTTATCACGTACTTGAAACCTTGTCATCTTGGTTCCTCACACCTTGGTGCATAACGTCAACTAAAATATTAAACCTAGGTTTCTCAAACCATTGCAACATGAATTTCTTATACTCTTCCTTCATCATCCCTATCCTTTTCCCTTTCCTTCCATACTCCTATCCATTTTGAGAGTACAATCCTCTTATCTAAACCTGCATGTCCTCATGAGGGGGCATACTACTCCCTACTTGTCATCCTTGCTCATCCTACCATGACTGGGCCATCATGCTTCTAATCTCATCTCTTTTATCCACTATTTTTTATTCTTCTTTGATATAACGTCATTTGATTATGCTACATCAAAGAGGGGGAAAATGTAGACACCTAAAAATGTTCTAATTCCTCTATTGATTAAATTATTTGTTTAATTAATTCACTAGCATTTTCATCTATTATTTAAATAAATATTCTTATTTATTTAAATAATTCATTATCCTTTTCTTTCTAAAATTAAATAAATTTTTATTTATTTAATTAAACCTTCTTATTTAAGCATTTATCCTCTATTTATTAAATAATCACCTTTTGTTTATTTTCTAAATTTATTAATCCCCTTCTTTTCATTTTATCCAATCATGTGCAATCACATGGATCAAGTCCTAAACATTCCTCAACGTGTCACTTGTCATTCATCTCTTCATTTGATCTTTCCCACTTAAAATGTCAACAACTCCCTTCCACCTCTTAATCTTAGCCACTCATCCCTTTTGCCTCTTAATCTCCATCACCCAAGTTCCACCTCTTAATCCTAGCCTCTCATCCCTTTTGCCTCTTAATCTCCTTCACCCAAGCCAAAACCCTACCTAACCATTTCTTTTGCCTCTTCAAAAATTTATAAAATGGGAGCCTTCTCCTCATTTTATAAGGATAAAGGATATAATATCTTATTGTGCAAGGCTATGCTTCTAGCTTTGAGAAACCTCATTTCTCCATCAACAACATAATCAACATTTTGTTATTTTGGGAGATTTTCATGCCTTTTTTTTAATATATTAATTTTTTTTCTTATTTCATTTCATCTCATTTTCATACTTATTTCCATATCTCTTGAGGTGTACGTAGAAATGTAGGGGTAAGTTCTTGTTATTTATTGCTTATTCCTCAAGTCAATCACATAACTCCACATCCTTCTAATATGTTCTCATCTATTCTACCTCAACACATCATATCCAATCCCAATCAATCTCTCATTTCTTATCATTCATCCACCTTTGACGAGGGAAACCCCTCATATGATTAACTCCATCTCATGATGACATCCCCTATGCTCCATTCCATGACATCCTTCCATGTAAAACTCAAATTATCCTTTCTACTCCACTAAATAATCCTCTGCAAAGTCAAGACCAAATTATCCCTTCATGTCCATGTTCTAATCCTAATCCTAATCAATCTCAATATCCTATTATCCCTTCCAATCCCCCTAATGACCCTAATCCTACACATGATCCTAATCCTCCACAAAATCCCATCACATCTATCCAATCCATCCATGAACCTCATACATATAAACTTGGTTCCTCCACCTTTATTCATCATGGCTTCCTCTAAACACTTATTGTTCCTTCCATCTCCCCTCCTCATTCACCTGGACTCGCATTGTGTTTTCAAAATTAAAAGTATCCCATTGGAAATAGAATTTTTGAAAAGATTAACTATCAAGGAAAAGGGTTAGACCTCCATGAACAAGGAATGTTGGAACCTATCCAAATCAAAAAAAATATAGGTTCATACGACCTTGGCTACCAGGTTCATGATCAAGATTTTGGTATACCTTTCATCCCTTCCAAGTTCAAAATCCCTCTATCTAAACTCAAATGTTCTCATCCCCCATCCTCTAATTCTATTTTGGGCCCTTATTTCCAAAACTCCACCCCTTACTCATTCACATCCATTTTGGGTCCTTATCTCCAAAATTTAAACCGTTCACCCCTTTCATTCATTTTGGGTCCTTACATACCTTCATCCACCATATCCAAGTCCACCACTCCATCACCTCAAATCCATAAGAAATATCAAGAAGGGAACATATCCTTGAATTCTTTCCAACATTCAACCTCCATCACCCCATCCATAAAATCTACACATCACCCATCCTCATGCACCCATACTACGGCTAATGAAATAAAATTGGATACCAAAGCTAAAATGCATAAAGTCCAAAATCCAAAAAAATTCAAGGATCAACATGTCCCATCCAAAAGACATGTTCAAGAAAAAAAAAATGATCCAAAAGAAAGAAAAATTCAAAAGGCCACAAAGGCACAAAAATAAAAATTCAAAAACCATGTGGATTCCCAAGCTACTTATTGAAGCAATGCATATCATAGAAAAATTCAGCTTGGAATCCAACCTTGCTAATCCAAAAGCTTCCTGCACTCATAAGTCCTCCAATCCACAATCTTCCATTCCTATTTTGGGTCCTTATGAATCCAAATACACTATTGTAAGTTCATCATTTGTCTCCTCTATTTTGGGTCCTTACATCCCAAAATCTACATCTTCTCTTCCATCTCCTTCTCAATCTCCTCCTCCAATACTCCAGCACCCTTCAAGGTGTGTTCCAATGATTATCTTTCTAAATCCTTCATATATTTATTCACAATTCTACCAAATTTCCATCCATTATCCACCAATCCTTCCCCATCCTTCCATCCCATTAATCCAATCCCGTGCCTAAATCCTCATCCTTTATCTCATCTCCCTTCTCACAATCCTACCAACATCTATGCACATATATCCAAAATTACTTGGTAAAAAAAAGGCATATCAAGGGATACCATCCATGGAGATATATTCTTGAGTCCTTCCATCATCTTTCTTATCACATATCCATTGTATTCCAAATCCACTCATATATTCATTCTCTTATCCTCATCCCCTTACACTCTACACTTGGGGGAAGGCTCCATCCACCATTTTATATCATGCATATCCTCCACATCCCCTATCCACCACCCATTATATTATCCACATCACTTTCCCATCTTTTATCTATACTATAATATTCATTCCATCCTATCCATGTCATCCATCTCATAGTCCTTTTCTTATACTTTTCCTTCATCCACCATCCATAATCATATACAAGTACATCCTCCTTTCAATATATTTGATCTTATTTATCCAATGAATTTTCTCCATACATTATTCATTATCCTATTCCATCCATATCCTTCATGTCATTATCCCCTATCCTATTCGTACCCTCCATATCATAACCCTTATCCAGATCCATTCCCCTTTCACACATTTTCTCTTGATAAAAACTAGAGGCACTAAAATATTCATGCATGCTTTGGAAAATACATGCCTTTATTTCCTCCATTCATATCCTTTGTAAACTATCCATCCATCTCACTCATTTTATCCTCCATCTCTCCATATTTCATCCTCCCACCTCTAGTGATAGGATGAGGATTTTTCATGATTTTGATAACAATTTTCTAAGTCTAGGATAAATCTTTCATACACTCTGTGTCATGTTCGACACACTTTCTTTCATATCCTTAAAATACTTGGTTATTGTTTTGTTGGGTCAATGGCATGCAACCACATAAACTTTAGTCTCTTGGTTTGGGCTTTTATAACTTTGAATTTTTTTTGTTGAACATTAATTCCTTTTTAAATCCTATATACTTATATATGATAATCTATAGTTATGTTTCAATGAATAATTAATCATATGGTGAATGAGTATGCGTTGCATGTTATATTGGATATGTGTGAACTTATTCCTAGTAAACATTTATAATGCAGATCAGTTCATTGAAGGAAGCATGACCGATAAAGCATCCATATGGTTACCCATGAAGACTCGGTCCTGCAGCTAAAGGAACAATGTTGAAACTAGTCTGACAATAAAGTTGGCAACAACTAGGAGAAGATTGAGTCAAGAAGATGTTCTTAATGCTGAGAAAATCTAGGAAGTAGTGGGATTTGGATATGTTCTTCATGTTTGTTGAATCAGTTCTTTTTCCTACCTTTATGGATGTTTTTGCTCCTACTTCTTAGTTGCAATAATGCATCCACCTATTCTCTTGGTGTGATAAAATATTAGTTAAGTTTCCTTCTTTATAAATAAGCACTACTCTCCTGCGTGAGAGGGAGGGCAATAATTAATTCTGATATAGTTGATTCTAAAATAGTGTACTATATTCTATTTTTCAGCTTTATGAAGAGAGTCATGTGTGTGTGATTTAGTGGACCTGTTATCTGCAACATGACACTTCAATAGATCATTATATTAGTGAAAAATCATAGAAAGAAAGGGTTTGAAGCTAAACACTAAAACCAATCTATTTCTTCCTATCTAGGAGGAGTTTGAAGAATGCCATAATCATGCCCTCAGATTATGCACAAATCAGTGACATATACAACCTAAGAATGAAATATTTGAATGAAAAACTAATCTAAATGATTAAGAAACATGCATATTAGATCTAAATTTGAAGATAATAACAATGCATAATATCAAATCTAAGATGCAATATGGATTCACAAATAATCTAAACAACATAACAATGCTTTTAACTCTGAAAATTAAGGGTCATTTGAGCTCAAAAACTCATTCTATTTATAGAAGAAATGTGGAGAGAGAGAGAGGGGACAAGCCCATTAATGGAGGTGTAAAAACCATTAATAAGGTGTAAGAGGCATTAATGATGAAAAGAATTAATGAGGCATGGTGGAAGGCATATGCATTAAATGCAAGCATTTAAGAGGCATGGTGAGGGTTTAGAAGCATGGGTGAGGGTTTAAGGTCAAGCTTGAGAAGTTTGACTTTTGGGAGTGGGTTGGATTCCTAATCACAGGATTAGGAATGTGACATCATTAGGAGGTGGGTTAGGATGAATTAAGATTAGAATTAGACTTAGCATGGGGGGAATAGGTTGGGATGGGTTTGAAACCAGGGTTAAGGTGGCTGAGGTAGGTTAGGCTAGAGGGAATATTAATGAAATGAATTATAATTAATATATTCATTCAAAAATAGGGAAATTAATTATTTAAGCTTTTGGTTGCTTTAGATAATTAATTAGGACTATAGCTAATTAATTAGATTAATTTAGGCTAGAAGATAGGTTTTTGCAAGTGATGAGGTATAATAGGGATTTTATTTAATTCCCTTTAAATTAATTACCTTAGCCATGTTTTGATTTGATTTGATTGGCTTATGCCCTGTTTGTTTGCTGGAAGATGGCTAGAAGATGAAAACGGGAAGATGTATTTTTGTACGGCCAAATTCTCATTTTGGTCCAAAATGATAATTTGGCAAATTCCAAAAAAAAGGTGGAATTTTCCAAATTCTCATTTTGGACCAAAATGAGAATTTGGCCGTACAAAAATACATCTTCCCGTTTTCATCTTCCAGCCATCTTCCAGCAAACAAACGGGGCCTTAGGTGATTAATAAAATTTAGTGATTAGATCACTTAGGAGATTAAATCTGATTTGAATGAATTATGCCAGCCGATTGAAGAGTTGTTTGGACATAATATGGGTTGTGATCATACTTGGGGAAAATAGGGTCTATTATTAGAGAAGACCAAATTAGGGTGGTTACATTTTCCCCTCTTTGAATTGATGTGCGAGCAGTGCATTGATTCAAAGAAAGTTTTTGATGTTGACTTCAGAAAGATTGATATTTTCACTCACGATCAAACGAAATTTCTGATGAGATCAGTCTCACACTTGATTTAAACTAAACTGATAGAATTGACTTTGAACTTGATCGAACAAAGGTTAATAAGAAAAGATCTTACAGATACCAATTCTAAACTTGGTTGTCGTCCAAAGATTGATAATATTGATTTCAAACTTGGTTGTCATCCAAAAGTCAGTATGAAGCTACCAGGGGCTTAATAAGAATCTAAGAAAAATTAGACATAGGATATCTATCTTGTGAGAACCAAAGCCTTTGATCCAACAATTCTGACTTAGTCAAGGAACCGTTATGCCTTTTAGTTTTTTGATAACGAAGTCATTTTAAATGCTATTTTGAGCAAGAATTTGATTGATGATAGTGTAACCATTCCCCCTTGAGAATGAAATCAAAGGAAAAAAATAAAATATCTCTATTGAAATGATGGATCACTTGCATGGAGCAGTTAGGGGAAGAAAGAATGGATTAGAAGAAGTGAAGGAATGAAGGTGTGTTAAGAGTAAACACATGGGGACCGAGTTAATTACATGAAAATGTGAGTGGTGAGACTGATAAAATTATGTCAGACCAAGATATTTGATGAAATTTGCAATTTTGATGATATAGAACCTGGAAAATAGATTTTCAGAACAGATGAAGCAATTCTGCATTTTCAAGAGCTGTCGCAAAAATTTTACTGCACTATGTAAACTGCCTTAGACACCTTCAATTTGGTTCCCGATTGATCAAAAAGAGAACAAAAGCAGAGTTTCAGTTGCCTGGGAGGAGTTTCAAAACTCCTAAATAGCTCAAAAGGTCCAATATATAGGCCCAAATATACTTTTTACCTATTCATTTTTACATTCATCCTTGGTAATTCAGAGAGCTCTACAAAGAAGATGGTGATCCTCATGCATAGGCATCATTTCAAGCTCGATCATCAACATCAGCATCCAGCTGACTACCCAACTCTGGTAAGTACCTAAAAACCTACCTTTTAAAATTTACAGTTTTTAATTTCATGTATTTTTATTCAAGTTATAGCCAATTTAGTCCTACATCGCATCCCATGTTCTGTGTCACATCTGGTCAATCCCACATCATTTCCTATCTTTGACCAAAATCCCACATCATTTCCTATCTTTGACCAAAATCCCACATCACATCCTATAAATTTAGGACCGCACCCTATCATGTTGTTTTCGGTCATTTTTGGTTGAATTTGCAATGTTGTCGCACCCTATAAATCCAGGATAGCACGCGACATCCCGTGTCACGTCCTGTGAAACAGAGTCGTATCCTAGAAATCAAAGATCACATATAGTAAAGAGGATCTCACCCCATAAAAATAGAGTCATTTATGGTTTTTGACATAGTTACCTTCTCATTTTGACTTCTTTTTTCCTGCTAACCATGAGAATATTTAGTTGATAGTTTTTCTGTTTAATGTTGGCTAGATAGATCACTGAATCTGAACTTTTCTGTAATGACTATCTTTTGAAAAATTTCTATTTGAGGTGGTTTCATTTCAGAGCCCATATCCTAACTGAGTGCTTATGTTATTACATTTGTTGACTGCAGATGAGCGAAAGTTAGTGGCTCGTGTCAATTTAGCTGCATTGGGGGATTTAGCCGATATTAGGGTAAATCGAGGGTTGTTGACTACTCTAGCCAAGAGATGGCATCTAGAGCACAACACCTTCCATCTCCCTACTGGAGATATGACCATTACACCTGAGGACGTGTGGCAAATCCTGAGAGTACCCGTGATGGGCTGAGATGTCCATTTTGATTCTACTTTGCTGGCATCCATTGTGACTGCCCGACGATTCTTCCAGGATGATAGTATTGCTCGTCGATATCTGACATGGGATTACATGTGTGATCGCTATGAGAGTTTTCCTGTGTACCTAGCTAGGTTGATCAGAGGCATCCTTATGACCAACCAAAGACATCATAGATTCATGGTTGGCTGGGTCAACATGCTTGAGTAGATGGTCATGACCAGATGATGATTCGCATGGGGTAGTTGCATATTGGCTCACATGTATAGAGAGCTTCATGAGATAGTGTACCATCATACTTGAAGCATGATAGTGGGTATATTAATTCTTTAGATCTGGGCCTGGGAGCACATCCCAATGACACGACTAATAGTTGACAGGTAGCGGGCGACAGAGCAACCCTATGTATATATGTATGCTGGTTGGATTCAACAGCCCTATCTAGGCAAGGTGGAGTAGTGGCACTGTGTGTTGGACGATGTTACCACAATGGTATGGTGCCTGTACCTTGATTGTGAGGAGTGGGAATCAGATGGGCGGTAGATGTTGTACTTCTTTCAGAGCAGGTACCTCATTGGCCAGACCAGATATATCATTAAGAGGTTCTTGGTTACAGGGGTGCTGAGGCAGTATGGTCAATTACAAGTTCATTGTCAGGACCTCATTGTATATGCATAGATACGTGATGAGACACCACTATGGGGATGACAATTAGGATATGAGATGGCTCAGAGGGCCATTGCAGATATGGTAGCTATGCCATGGGATTTGTGCCTGAAAGTAGTAGATGTAGGTTGTTCAACATGATACCCAATAGAGATGAGACAGTACCCGGTGCCTTGGTTCACAGATCTAGTAGAGGCGGTTCCTCAGATTGAGGACCCACTAGACTATGATCCTACGGAGGATCATCTAGTTAGAGGTCGAGGAGGAGCTCAGAGAGATGGAGGAGGAAAAGGTAGAGATGGTGGTAGACATGGAGTGAGAGATGAAGGCAGAGACTGGAGGCACCCACCTCCGGATGATGGTGATGATGGCAGAGAGGACAGGGGTGGGGGCCCAGTGGGTGGTATTGGAGAGGTGGCCAATTATAGTGGAGAGGGTCGGTGCACCCAGTTCAGATTTGTTGCCCCTAGGATGGATCTAGGGCTGTTACTCACAGGAGAGAAGCAGAGATAGAGGCAACAAAAACAACAAAGGCTATGGGATAGGCCCTCTGGGAAGGATTCTGGCAGGGGTTCTGGTAGGGACGGAGATCCCTTATCACAGTGTGAGCAGGAGCAAGAGAAGATCAGGGCTAGGATTACTGTATTAGAGGCCAAGCTCACCACAACAGATGCTAGGATCATTGTATTAGATTCTTTGCTTGTCGATAGAGACACACAGCTAGAGAGGCTTAGAAAAGAGAGGGATACACAGGCTCAGACTGTAGTACACTAGGCACAGAGAGAAACATACTATTATGCTTTATATCATGTTGAAGTACTAGAGGGGCAGAGAGCCACATCTTTTTCATGGTTGGCACATCAGTCAGAGGGGGCCCTGCCACCTCCAGTAGCTCCATTTGTACCACCTCCTCCTCCTCCAGATCAGGGAGAGGGGGGAGTTAGAGTTGATTTTGTACCGTGTCATATATTTTTGAGATCATATTGTATAGCTGGATCCTTTTGAGATCATTCTTTTGTACGATGAAATTTATACATGTATATCTGATTCATCATGATACTCTAATACTCTTTGTGTAGACTTGTGCCATTTTGTTGATCTGTACCATGATTTGATATATATATCTGATGCAGTTGTTTCTGATGCTGACATGTTTTATGAGTCCTCTTTTCTTTGATAGATGTTGTTGCACATGTGATTAGGTTTATCTTGGTCTCATGATGAGTTAGATTTTTTATATGATGACATCATTTATGCATTTGGATTTATCACTGATATAAATGTCTTTCAAATGATACTATGTGAATATGCAAATGTATGTTTTTGAGTTTTTCTTATCCAAGTAAAATGTATGGATGCACTTAGGATGTAGAAATAAATGTAATGTATAAATTATTTTTGGTATTTTTCTTCTGTCTCATTTTATGAATGCAAAATGTATGCTATGGATGTGCAATGATATGAATATCAGTAATATTGAATTGATGTGATTAAATTGGATTTAGAAGAAAATTGAAATCATTTTGAGCTCAGATTCCTTATGCTTTTGATTCTTTAAAAAATGAATCATGCAATCCCTAAATGCATCTATATGCAGACTCTTAGGACTTGTCACTGATTTGCAAATATTATAACATTTTTATCATCATTGGGTGCTACTTGGAATAGATACCACCTGATAGTACAACCATCACTAATACCCACTAATATTATGAAAGTATGGATACTATTTTTATTGGATGTAATGTTAGAAATAGACTTAGGCATCAAGGCATAGAAGCCAAGATGACAAGCTAGTCACCTTCCTTTTACTATATCAGATTCTATGTAAGGTAAGATATTGGACCCGCAATGACCTTAAAAATTCATATCCTTGGGTACATTATGCTTCGTATACCTTAGTGAGAATCTGAGTTTTTAGAAAATAGACAAAGAAATTGTTTCAACCTCACCGTAGTTTACACATAACAAAGATTGAGATATATGCGGTTATCCACTCATGTTGGCATCTCTTACCATAAACATCTAAGTTAGGTGAAATTTATAAGATCATTTGGAACAATCACCATACGTAGAAAACCAAGAAAATGTTATGCCCTCTGTCCTTGCGACTCTTTGTCTTTGCACAAATGTCATGGAGTAACTCGGAAGACATAAAAACCATCAACTGAGAATCAATCAAAGAAAACTCATAACTGCTTATATGCCCCTATTTAAAGAATCATCAAAACATAAAAGAGTTATAATCAAACCAAGATCAAACTGTGTTTAAGTAGTATTGAGAAATACTATTGATTTATTTGTCAAGTGCGGTAGAGACTCATCAATCAAAATGTGGAATTTAAGCAATATGTGTTCCATATCTGTGTATTTTTCCTGTTTGCAATCCAATGTAGGTCTTAGGAACACCATTTTAGTTACTGTAATGTTTGTACCATCCTTGTTTTGTGAAAGTGATAGGTTGGTGCAAGCATCGAGTAGCATTGTGTCACAAGACAAACCATCTTATGATGACCTAGTAGACACAACCTAACATGCGAGAAAAGATGCCCCCAACATGGAATGACTTGTTTCTAAGACAAAAATGCAGACAAATCCCAATAAAGGATAGGATATTTGTAAGGAAACAAAGTCACCCCATAGCATAGGCATAAATGTGAAGGCCTAGTATCAACAATGTATTGATAGATAGAGCGCAAAATACAAGTGACGCTTGATTGCCAGGTTTTCACCACTTGGCAAAACTTTCTCATTCTTTTTGCTACCAAGATGTCTGTATTACTAGGTTGTCATCAAGGCACTTTTCTCTTTTTCAAATTTTTTGCTATTTTTTCTTTTTTGAATGTTTTTTTAGTATCAAGGCGCCTATTTTCTAGGTTTTCACCAAGGATACCTTTCTTCAGGACGTTTTCTACTATTTTTGGATTTCTTCAGGACCAATTTTTTGATGTTTTTGGTATTTTTTGAGATTTTCACTACAGAGGCTCTGTTAGCCAGTCATAAGTGTAGAATAGCTTCAAATGTAGAGTATTGATAGGATCTAGAAGGACATCTCCCTCAAGGGTAGCTAGTTGATAGGCTCTAGTCCCAAAAGTAGCAATGATAACATAAGGTCCCAACCAGTTAGGTTCAAACTTTCCTTTCTGTTCCTGGTTAGGTTGGTTCTTAGGATTCTCCTTCAGGACAAGATCCCCTACCTGAAATCATCATGGTTTGACCTTTTTATTGTATCCTTTGGACATTCGTGCTTGGTATACCTTCAGATGATCGAACGTCTATTGTCTGCCCTCATCAAGTAATTCCAATGAAGTCACTCCATCGATGCAGTGTTGCTCATCAGTAACAAGGCCTTGTAAAGATACCCACAAAGATGGGATTTCAACCTCAATAGGTAGTACTGCCTCAATTCCATGGACTAGGGAAAATAGTGTGGCTCTAGTTGGTGTTCTAATACTTGTTCTGTAGGCCCAAAGTGCCAGATTTAATTGTAAATGCCAATCTCTTCCAGAATTACTCATAGTTCTATGTAGAATCTTGAGAATATTTTTGTTAGATTCCTTAGCCTTCCCATTACCTTAAGGATAATGGATTGAGGAGAAATGTTGAGTGATGTGGAACTGTGTGCAAAGGTCATCAATATCTTGGTTTTTAAATTGGCCCCCATTGTTTGTTACAATTGAAGAGGGTATCCAATATCTACAAATAATGTAGTTCAATATGAACATAGCCACTTGTTTGCCAGTGGCTTTGATTAGTAGCATGACTTTGACCCACTTCATGAAATACTCAGTGGCCATAATGATGAACTTGTGTCCACTTGAAGAATTAGGATATATTTGTCCAACCAAGTCAAAGGCCCATTGCTGAAATGGCCAATGCATTATGAAAGGTATGAGTTCTCTGGCAGGATCATGGATGAGATTTCCATGTGTCTGGCATTTATGACATGTCTTTGAAAAGTGAATAGCATCTTTTTCCATTGTAGGCTAGTAATAGCCTACTTTGAGCAGTTTTTTAGCTATTGAAAAGCCATTTGAATGTGACCCACATACACCTTTGTGGACTTCTTTTAATGTGCGATCTGACTCTTTGTGTTCTAAACATCTAAGAAGTGTACCGTCGAGACCTTGTCTATATAAGTTATTAGTAATGAGGACATAACACGATGTTTTCCTAACCAAGGCTCATTTTTCATTCCTGGATAGATAATTGGGAATGGTTTGGTCAGTTAGGTAAGTAATGATTTTAGCATACCGAGATTGGTCTTAGGCATTCAAAGCACAAATTACTTGGTATTCAGGGGTATCAAAGGCTAGATAGGATAATTCTTCCACCAAGAAGTCATAGCATAATTGATGTTCCTCTAGTTGTAACATGGATGCCAATGTAGCCATGGCATATGCAGCCTTATTCTCTATTCTGGATACTTGCTAGAATGTGATGAAGACAAAGTAATTCTTAAATTCATCAACCAGTTTCTTTGTAGCCTCTGAATTTCCTCTAGGTCTAGGAGAAGACTAGTTTCTTCATCAAGGAGTGGGGGAATGAATTCCTCCTCTGCTTCAAGAATATCAACACTGTTAGGAGCGGTGTTAGAATGTTCTTTATGTGTTGATGGAGTCACAAACATGTGAATTGCATCTATTTCAATGTCCTCTATGGAAATAGATAGCTCATCGCACTCATAATCATGTGAGTCAGTTACTTCATCATCAGACCTGTTTAAGAATTCAGCAATAGTTACCTGATGTACCCTATTAGCCATTTGTAGATCAAAGTGTGGTAAATTGATGACATGTGAAATTGTGACTAACTTCCCCCAGTTAGGATGTAAATCCTATTTTCTAGGTGTATCTTTAGTAGCTGTTGCGACCAATGGTACTACTGTATTGTCTTCTATTGTTTCTTCTACCTCTTGAATAGGAGTTTGTGCTAATAAAGGCACACAAAGATCTTGTGGTACTTCAAAGCTTGGTACATAGTGCTCTCCTTGATATTTAGGATTCTCCATACCAACATGTAATAATATTTCATAGGACCATTGTTCTAGTTCTGTTTCTTTTGTTTCATCACTCCCTTTGTCAGAAACTAGACTATCGCTTGAAGTAGGGTTTTCATATTTTTTATTGAAACATAGTCTTGTTTTATCTTTGGTATCCCTGAATTCCATGTGTACAGGTTCAATTAGTCCTTTTCCTTTTTTCCATAAAGGTCCTTTTCCTTTATATCCCATTTGTTTGAGGAGATCATATCCTTTACCATACTTTTCTGGGGATATTTCTACATGTTTCACCTCAGCTTCTTTTGGTTCTCCCTTGTAAAGCCAGGCCAAGACTGCCTATTCTTTTGTGTTATCTTCAGAAGAGGTAGATGCTTTAACTATGCCTGTTGCTTTGTGAATTTATGGTGTTCAAGATGCAGCAGGTGTGAATGATGAGGAAGGTTTTCCATAGGATCTTGGTGACACCAGAAGTTCTATCAATGATGGGGTCATGTCCAGCTTGTATTCTCCCATACCTGTTTCTTCAAGTTTTAAGGTCTTTCTAAAGCCTTTCATAACCATGTCTTTGGTAGTCTCAGGAACAAACTCATCCGTAGCTTATTTTTTAGGTGGGACCATACTTCCTACCTTAATATTGTTGCAAGTATAATTGGCATCTGTAGGAATTGTCACTTCCACCCCATTATGTGGGAATTTGATACACTGGTGGTAAGTAGATGGCACATCTTGCATTTCATGGATCCAAGGTCTCCCTAATAGTATGTTGTAAGCCAAGGGTAGATCTAGAACTTGGCATATGAAATTCCTTTCAACCGACCTGACTCTGATGGGTAGAACAATAAGACCTTTAGAGGATCTTTCTTCCTCATCATAATCTTTGATAGCGATTTTTCTTCTAGAATCAATGGTTTGTTCTGAAAGACCCAGTTTATTGATTAGATTAAGGGTACAAATATTCAACCCTACACCTCCATCTATCAATACACGTCTAACACAAGATTTATGAATGAGGACTTCAATATGAAGGGGTTGATTATGCGGATGTGTCAATGATTTATCATCTTCTTCAAAAAAAGAGAGGTAATGTGGCATTGAGATGTGATTAACGATTGCTTGGAATTCATTTACATCAAGGTCCTTTGGCACATTTGTGGCATGTAGGGCTTGTTCAAGAATTTTCCTATGCACTATGGAGATTTTAAACAACTCAAAAATGGAAATTTGAGTAGAGGTTCGTTGTAATTGATCCACCAAGTTATACTTTTCTACAGGAATAGTAACTGTTTGTTTTGCTGCTGGCTTGGGGATAGTGACAATGGGTACTTTGGAATTTTTCACTGGTTCTGATGAGGAATTGGGTCCTTTGATCATGACTTGTGCTTGACTTCAGGTCACCACATTTGATTGGGAGGATGTGTTTTGAATACCTTTGATAGTGACCACATTAATTGATTCAGTTTTAATGTCTAGCATGTTGATCACATTATCATTTTTAGAGTAGGCATAGTTCACCTCATTTCCTTTTCCTTTGGATGCTTCCCCTTTCTCATAGTTAGGGAATGAATTGTTAAATGTTGTATGATCTTCATTAGTGGTGTGTCCTCCCACTATGATCTTTCCTCCTTCAATGAGGTCTTGGATAACATGTTTGAGTTTAAGACAATTATTAGTCTTGTGTCCTTTGTTCTTGTGTAAGACACAATGAGAAATTTCATCCCAACATCTTGGTTTTACTTCTGGTTACCATGGTTTGGAATCTGGGATTGTGAAAACTTTGTTGTCTAACAGTGTTTTCAAAATAGTTTCAAGAGGTTCTCCCAAAGGAGTGAATGTTCTTTGAGGCTTGGAAGTCCATGGCTAACCTTTGTTGTTCTCGTTGTTCACTTTAGGTATGGAGGTTGTTACCTTGGCATCTTTACTTGCTTGCATGCTATTTGTTAGATTGAACATCGCATGTTTTGGATAAGCATTGCACGCATCTACCACCCCATCATTAACAAATTTTTTGTTTTTTTTCCACCATTTAGGTTTGTTGGAGTTGGTGTATTTTTTTTCACTTTGGAGAGTGATTTCTCCCTTTTTAACCATAACTTCCTCAATACGGATGGCGTTCTTGATCATCCTATCAAAGATAGGGGAATCTTGCATTTGCAATGCATAGTTCAACTCAGGTATCAAGTTATTAACAAAGATTTCCATTTTCTCAGATTCGGGAATAGCTCTTGAATATCTTTCAAAGATTGCCCTCCACCTTTGTAGAAAGTGTGTAAAGGATTCTCCAGTTCTTTGTTTAGTGTTGCATAGATCCATCATAGTCACATCATGTTGTATATTATAGGAGTAATGCTGGATAAACCATTGAATTAACTCCTCAAAAGTTTTTACCTTAGGTGTAAGCTTTGAGAACCACTCCATGGTGTTGCCACCTAGGATTCTGAGAAAGAGCCTCATGAGGTATGTAGGTTCATGTATGTATTCTATGCTTAGAGCACAAAATTCCCTCACATGGTCATGCGGGTCGGTCTCTTCCATATATTTGTCATATTTTGGCCTTGCCATGTTAGGAGGAAATGGGACCATGTTAATACTATTATCAAAAGGAAATGGACAAATGGAGTCCAAAGAGTATTTCATCTTAGGTTTAGCCTTCTCTTGTTTGAGAGTCGCAAGCTCAGTTTTCATCAAGGTTAGTTGTTTGGCAAGAATAGAGATAGGAGTTGATACCTCTTTTTATTTCAGTTGCTCAACATCATAATCTTTAGGTAATTTTACTCCAGTGGATGCTATATGGAGGAAGTACTTCTCTTCATCCTCGCCAATTATCTTTTCCAATGTCTTTTGGAATTTCTTTCTCTGTTTGAGTTTATTGTATTCTTCTTCAGTGATTTCTTCCTCACTGTCTGAACCAAATAAAGGATGGTCAAAGTGTTTTTCTTCTTCATCATCACTATCTTCATGCTTTTGGTTCTTATCATTATCATATTCCTCAAAGGCCTTACTCCATTCGTGAGTGGGTCTTTCTATTTTTGGAGAGTCTAAATCAAACAGGGAACTATGAAATGTTTCTCCTTGTTGAAAGTGTAGTTATCTGGGAGGTACTTTTGATTCTTTAGAAGTGTACTTGTGTATTGTGTTGATATTTGTATATCAATTTTGCCAAATTTTCCTGATAGTGTCAAGTAGAGTCTCAAATTGTTCAAGTGAGTGTGTCTAGGTAGAGGTGTTGTTTGAGTTTTGATGGAAGTAAATTATTCTAGCGTCAAAGGGTTAGAATGACCTGATAGCGAGCTAGGAATCAAGTTGTTTTGAAAAGTGGATAGACCACATGTATTGAGACTGATTGCAAGAAATCGATAGGACATGCAAGGTAGACATTTGAAAAAGTGTTGGACACAGTAACCGGGAGACCATAAAAAGCAACAGGGACAGGTTAATGAGCCAAAAGGGTATTTAAATAAACTAACTTTCTCTGAGAGGCAACTGTGAAAATTCCCACTATCCTAGATGAGACACTCTATATGTGATTTTTTGTAGAACTAGATGTGAGCCTAAGTATACGAGATGTGATCTTTCCCCCTAAGAACAATGCAAGTTTTACCAGATGTGATCTAGCATACAACATGCAAGTTTGCACACCAGATGCGAGCCAGGATTGACCAAAAATGACTGTATACTTTTCTAAAAATTTGGTGTCTAATTTGCCTTGAAGTTCATGCAACTTTGTCTAATAATAGGTTTTTTTTGGGGTCTTTCCAGTGAGTGAAAAGTACATGTAGCCAAAGGACTAATTTTTGTTGTTTTTTTGGATGATTTATCTTGTTAGTGAACTTTCAAATATGTCAAGCAGATTTTCATTGTTAGGGGTGAACAGACACATCCTTACGCCCTATTTTCTAGGTAGAGGATAAAAATCCTTGCTCATTGACTTAGGTACAAACTCCAATACTAGTCATAATATGGCCTTCACTAAGCACGCAATGGCTCCAGTCATGATGCCATATTAGCCGACTCCAAACGCAAGTGAGGGAACGATATGACGAGTGTCTTGGGGCAATTACTTTTTGCCTTGCACAAGGATTATCACCCTTTCAGAGATGAATCGAGTAGTCTTGAATATAAAGTTTGTTTTTTATGATGGGGAAATATTTTCAAAAATGTCTCAAATAGAATTGCACAAGGAAAAATTGAGGTGTATAGCCCTATGAGTACTCAAATATGTGTAGTCTCACAAGAAAGATTCAAGCAGCTCCGCTCTACACATACCCAAGCATGTTCAATGAATGATGTCAAAATTCTGAGAACAAAATCAACTCCGTCTTCTGAGGCTTTGGCCTATGAGGAAGCAATTATTTATAGTGAGTTGGAAGGGTTGGCGTAAAACCTGTCCTCACTTGGGTCATTCCCGAGAGATTTTTCCTCAACCGCTAGACCCTCTACTATTAAATAAGTATACAAAGGATTGGCGAGCATAGGATTTTCAGATTTATGATTCTTCGAAAGAAGAAGAGCATACTTTCCTAGTCCATGTTGTTTTCTCCCAAAACACTCAAATCAATGTTCATTCCCTCAAGCTATTTGAGCTTAATTTAAATATTCCTAAATTATGAAAACATAGTACTTTGAAAGAAAAGTTTGATTGTTCAGTTTCCCCAAAATTAGGTGATTTTCTTGTTCAATTACTATTTTCTAAAATTTAGCCAATGAAGTTGTTCAATTATCCCACAAAATTTAATGCTTTGCATTGTTCAATTACTTTGCCAAAATTAAGTTTAAATGATGTGTTTGTTCATTGAACCACAAAATTTAGTGATTTGATTGTTTAGTTACTTCGCCCAAAATGAAATTAAACTATGATTTTGTTTGCTTTGTTCAGTTACCCCAAATGCCTTTCAAATCATAAATTGACTTGTGAGTTTCTGATTTTCCTTAAAAGGAAAAGAGCATATTCCTCTGGTCAATTTAGTATGAGATTGGAAAATGTATTTAGTTTTGAAAGCATAACAAAAATAGAAGTCTAAATGGGGGATTGGTAACCTGTAAGACCGCAAGTCAGTATTCTTTTTCCCGCTCTTTCAGCTTTGACAACAATCTGCAAACACAAGTTAGGCTGTGAAAAGATTAAAGACAACATGCACACAAATGTTAATGGTTAGATTTTTCAAATTTTAATGACAGAAACCAGATGCGAACCTACATTTACCAGATGCAATTTGGTATCCCGGATGTAACGAAATGCATACCAGATACGAGCCTTTACCAAAAAATATTTAGGGTATCTAGGATGCAAGCCTAGATTCTGCGATGCAAGGGCATATCCTGGATGTGAGCCTTTATCACAAAAAATGAGCATGTACCTAAAAATTGTGAAGACAAATTACTAAAAAATGGATGCAAAATGAGGCAAAGTCTAAAATTGGGCCCCACGGTGGGCGCCAGAAATGTGTGTGTGGTTTAGTGGACTTGTTATCTGCAAAATGACACTTCAATAGATCATTATATTAGTGAAAACTTATAAAAAGCAAGGGTTTGAAGCTAAACACTAAAACCAATCTATTGCTTCCTATCTAGGAGTTTAAAGAATGCCATAATCATGCCCTCAGATTATGCACAAATTAGTGACATATACAACCTAAGAATGGAAGATTTGAATGAAAAACTAATCTTAATGATTAAGAAACATGCATATTAGCTCTAAATATGAAGATAATAGCAATGCATAACATCAAATCTAAGATGCAATATGGATTCACAAATAATCTAAACATCATAACAATGCTTTTAACTCTGAAAATTAAGGGTCATTTGAGCTCAAAAACTCATTCTATTTATAGAAGAAATGTGGAGAGAGAGAGGGGACAAGGCCATTAATGGAGGTGTAAAAACCATTAATAAGGTGTAAGAGGCATTAATGGTGAAATAAATTAATGAGGCATGGTGGAAGGCATATGCATTAAATGCAAGCATTTACGAGGCATGGTGAAGGTTTAAGAAGCATGGGTGAGGGTTTAGGGTCAAGCTTGAGAAGTTTGACTTTTGGGAGTGGGTTGGATTCCTAATCACAGGATTAGGAATGTGGCATAATTAGGAAGTGGGTTAGGATGAATTAAGATTAGAATTAGGCTTAGCATGGGGGGAATAGGTTGGGTTGGGTTTGAAACCAGGGTTAAGGTGGCTGAGATAGGTTAGATTAGAGGAAATATTAATGAAATGAATTATAATTAATATATTCATTCAAAAATAGGGAAATTAATTATTTAAGCTTTTGGTTGCTTTAGATAATTAATTAGATTAATTTAGGCTAGAAGATAGGTTTTTGCAAGTGATGAGGTATAATAGGGATTTCATTTAATTCCTTTTAAATTAATTACCTTATCCATGTTTTTATTTGAATTGATTTGAATTAAATTGATTTGATTTGATTGGCTTAGGTGATTAATAAAATTTAGTGATTAGATCACTTAGGAGATTAAATCTAATTTGAATGAATTATGCCAGCCGATTGAAGAGTTGTTTGGACATAATTGGGGGTATGATCACACTTAGGGAAAATAGGGTCTATAGTTAGAGCAGACCAAATTAGGGTGGTTACAAGTCATACGTATTTTTACATGAATACAATATTGAAGTTTTTAAGAATCATTTCTTGCAATTGAATTCTGGATACTCACCCAAGGGGACCCACTTCATGAGTAATCCTTGGTAGCATTAGTTTGATTTCCTACAGCCCGTAGTTTTAATTCCAAGATTTGTTTGTTCCCACAACCAAAGTAGGAAGAATAGTTAAAGAAACTTGTGAATTAAGCATTAGCATTTTTACTCAACATTAGTGTTTCAGTTTAGTTGCTTTCTAAGTATTTGCTTCCTGCAACCATAGATTAGGTTTTATTTCAACTCTTTGTTCCTGCAACTTCAAAAATAACATGGATTGAGCAAGAACTTAGTGCATATATCATGTCGGTCCATTTTAATTAATACGTCCCTGGATTGATGATTAAATGAGCCTTCATAATGAGAAAGATAGCTACTCAAATAGGATGTCCAATCCCTGAGTTGAGTCAAGAACCTAATTATTGATCCCTTTGTGAAGTCAAGAATTTTTGGCACCAATTTGGAGGATGGTGTCAAGCTAAGAACCTAACTCATCCATTTGTATAATTTAATTCAGGTCATGTTTTTATTCTTTTTATTTAGTAGTTTTAATTCATTTTCAAATAGTTCACACAAAACTCACTATGTCTGCATGCATAGAAGGAGAGATGATTTAGGAATATTCCTACCTAATTACCCCGATAATAAACTAGGAGACATCTTTGTGCCATAAGAAGAAGAAGAAGAAGAAGAAGAAGAAGGTCCTTTTGTTTATGTTATTTCAACCCTTCCAATTCTTCATCATCCTCAGAGGATGAATCCCTAGGCCTTCACATCTTTGAAGAACCCCTTGACTTAAACCATTTTGCTGAAATCTTAGACAATTTACATATTCAACATCATTATCATCAAGAAGAAGATAATCAATTGAATTTGATACTCTACCAACCAGTGAATCAACTGCAAGGTCTACAGAGAGTCCCACCATGGATGGAAGCTCCACCTACCTTTCCATTTCCCATCACTGGTCAACATGATAATAAAAATCTCAAGAATATCCCATCTTTAGCCCTTCCCAAGTTTTATGGCTTAGTAACAGAGGATCTTGGTACCTTTCTCTTTGAGTTTGATATCCTCTGTAGAATATATGACTACACTACTCATGCTCATAGGATTAAATCATTTTCCACAACTCTTAAGGAGTTAGCATTGAGATGGTTTATGGGCCTTGGAAGTGATGTTGTCCACAACTGGGATGAGATGAAGGTTTCCTGTTAGAGTAATAAAGTGATTCCACTTATTAATTAAATCATATTGATTTAATTATTAAGTCACTTATTATCTCTCTTTTACTTAAGCTAAACTTTAGGCATTTAATAATTAATTCTTTTATTAATTATTATTATGCAACCTAGATTTTCCCTTTAGGGTTTNNNNTTTAGGGTTTCGGTATCCTTTTATAAGGATTCCCTCTTTGTAAATTATTCAATTCGGTGGTTATTAATTAATTGAGGATGTTATTGCATTAAGAGTTTTTTCTCCATTATTTGCACAAGATGTTTCCTCTTCCATCAATCTGTGATTTTTGGCCTCCATAGCTTTTTTGCTTCTCTCTTTCTGT
>MU225326.1:1418422-1434610 GCA_018584345.1 Thuja plicata | reverse complement strand
TTGAAGCTTTAGCAACACTGTTAAGTGTGCACTCTATTAAGAGATTTACAAAGGATGGTTAAGTCCACCTTCTACAAAAGGATTTTAGATGTGATGCACTTGTTAGAATGCAACTACATAAGTCTTTTATCTGATGATAAATGCAATCTTCAATTGCTGATAAAAAAAATCCTATGAAGCTCCAAAAATACTGTTAATCATCCTTCCATGATTGAGTATTACCTTTATCTACTCGTCGGTAGCCTCTGTGTGTTCTTGTTTAACTGATGTATTATGTTTCTTCTCTTTGCATGAATTTTTCCTTCTACTTCTTAGATGCTCTCCATGGCTATCAATTATTAAGAATTCATGTGCTCACAAATGAGTACGAACATCTATTTATACTAATCTAGGCTCAATTCTTGATTCATGCATTTACACGTTAACTCTAGATTCAAGATATACAACTTGATCTTGATCTGTAGTTAGATATGCTTTTGATCTATTAGGATTCTTTAAAGCATTTACATAAAGCATGCATGACCATCTAATATGATTTAAAACAAAAATAAAACTCTATAAATAGATTTACATTACTTTAATCGACGTGTAAAACTCAGATCCACAAATTGTGGGTTCTTGATCTGTCTGTCGGTTCTGATGGTCGGTTTTCTTGATTGTTGGTGTTCCTTCTTGAACATGTCGTCAGGTATGCTTGTCTATTCCTGTTGGGTTGATTCTGGAAACTATGTTGCCAGTAATGCTTATGTTCGCCGGTAATGCTTGTGTTCACTGGTGAAGCCTATTGTCTGCCGATAATGCTTTCTGACTGTTTTTCCTCTGAGTATACTAATGGAAAAATAATGTCATCAAGTGTTACTGATAAACCCTATTTTAGTAATGTGTAAAGTAAAACATTAAAGCAATGAACCATATACACATTTGAAACATGGATTTTAAATGTGGAAACCATGTTAAGGGAAAAAAAACATGGGACCAATAACCCAAAATTTTAACTCTTCTGAAGTGAGCTCAGTGAAGAGCCAACCCTATTAAAGGTTACAAACACACTGTTAAGTGTGACCTTTTTAGAGGATTTAAAACTAACAGTTTATCAATTGATATTTGGCATTCACTATGCTATATTCATGAAAAACCTTTTGATACTCCTTGGGATGTATCTCAATATATAAAGGATGGTTAGATCCTACTCTGTTAAGAGATTTTCTAAATCAATGGTTAAACTAAATCAGTATATGATATGTTCATAAATACAACTTAATATTGTAGATGTTCAGATCTATTGTAAGCTCATAATACCTTTCTAATCAATGTTTCTCTTATGTTCCTTTTCTCCACTTCTTTCTTCTCGATGAATGTTGTTTCTTCTCTGTTGCTCGGTGTCTGTAGAAATATTTAGCTCTATTCTTCAGCTGGTTTGATAAGGTTTGTATGAAGACTTCTATCTTCACCAGAATTCTCTTCAACATCCTCTTTTTTCATAATGAATTATCTTGTCTCATTTATAGACAAGATTTCACCATTTCTAAGTTCTTGTCTTTCTTGTTCTTTGACGTGATCCGCAAATCTCGCCATTCTTTCTTTAAAGCATGCTTTAGTTTTATCTTGCAGATTTATTCTTGACAACTAGAATAAAACTAGCTGTAAATCTCTAGCTTTTAACTGGTCGATGAAAATAATGTTATCAAATAGTTAACTCCATATTTAGCTCCTGCCAGCTAAGTATTTTGTCATTTCTAAACTTTAGTTTTGATCAGTGTTTAACTCCTTGTTTGCTCGGTCTCGACTTTAGTTGTCCTCTGACATCTCTGTCGGTTGGGGTTGTCTGTCCGTCGGGCAACACTGTGACTTTCAGTTCTACTCGGGTATCACTTTGGTTCTACTCAGTAATTCTTTCTTGGGTATCACTATGACTCTTCTCGGTGTTCTCTATCTGTCGGTGTGCACAGTCCGTCAGTGTTTGTTGTCACTTGGTGTATACTAAACTTTTATGCATTATTGATAACATAACCTTTACCTCTTTGGTTCTTTGATTTCTTTGACAATATGTATATGACCAATCAAATTATATCAAATTGACATTAATGATAGTACAATACATTAAGTGATTTAATGTCTTGCATTAACTTTCTGTAGCTCGATGATTATCAACTTTGTCATCTTCAAACATTCAATCAGTTATAGTTCACAATCTGTCCCTTTGGCATTGATGGAAACATACTAAATAATACTAATACAATATGAAATATATCAGTTTTAGTTCATCAATCTCTACCAAAATTATTTTTCTATAACCAATACAGATGTCTGACTTTCGATAAGCTCTTCTATCTTAGATTTGGTTCTTGCAAAGTACTTTCTTCGTTCTTCATTCCCTTCACTGGATAGATGTAGTAACTTTTGATTCTGTCTCTCCCTTTATTGTAGAATCTTCTCTCCCTTAGATGGATGTTTCTTTGAATATTTTTTTTAATATTTTCTCTCCCTTTGACTATTCCTCTTTTTGATGGATAGTTCTTTTCTCATTGACAATAATATATTTCTCTCCATATTCATTAAGTACATCTTTCCCTTTGAATACTTATAGATATTTCATATGGATATAATCTCTCCCTTAATAAGTCATCTCTCCCTTTGACAATAATGCCAAACTAAATCTCTCTTTTTTTCGTAATATATTCCTTGAATTTCCCTTTTCATCAACAACACAATAACTATGGTGTTCGATGAAGATAAGTACCTTTCTATGTAATGATAGATCTTTTCAGTCCATCTCTTTGCTTGCATCAACATGAATGATCTTCTGATTATGTGTAGACTGATGCAGCCTCCTAGTCAGCTTAGTGCCCAATAGACAAGGGTTGGACCCCTAGTCTCTTTCTCAGGTACTCAAATGTATCTTTAGGCAATGTCTTTGTGAATACGTCTGCAAATTGTTCCTTGGATTGAACATATTCAAGTATCACCTCTTTCTCTTTCACTTATTCTCTTAAGTAATGATACTTGATAGCAATATTCTTTGTCTTAGCATGCATGACTAGGTTCTCTGAGATGTTTATTGCACTTGTATTATCATAATAGATAATCACTAGTTCAAGAATTTTCATATTCATACCTTCCAATAATTTCTTGATCCATGCAATGTTAGAGAAATTTGTAGCAGCAACTGCATATTTTGCTTCTGCAATAGATTTTGAGATGCATCCTTCTTCTTACTTATCCATGTGACAAGTTTGTCACCCATTAAGAATGCTCCTCCTATTGTGCTCTTCTTGTCATCTAAGTTTCCAGACCAATCAACATATGTATAGACTTGAAGCTCAAATTTGCCTTCTCTTTTATACCATAAGCCATAGTCCTTGGTATTCTTTAAATATCTTAGAATTATTTTGATAGTAGTCATGTGTTATTCCTTGGGATTAGCAGAGAATCTTGCGACTATTCCAACTGCATGTGCTATATCTAGTCTAGTATGAACAACATACATGAGTTTTCCAATCATAGATCTATATAAGGTCCGATTTACCTCGGTTGACTTATCTTCCTTTGTCATCTTGCATTCGGTTTCCATAGGTGTTCCAACTGGCTTGGAGTCTTCCATCTTGAATATCTTGAGAACTTCCTTGATATATTTGGATTGTGTGATGTATATGCCTTCATCCTATTGAAAATTCTGTAGACCAAGAAAGAATTTGATCTCCCCAAACATTGACATCTCAAAATATTTTCTCATTTCAATAGAAAATGATTTACATAACATATCATTACCTCCAAATATGATATCATCAACAAATATTTTAGCAATCAAAATGTTATCATTAGTACTTCTTATAAATACATATTACTATTTTCACTTATTCTTACAAATCCAATACTTATGAGATAGGAGTGAAGTCTTTCATATCATGCTCTTGGTGCTTTTTTTAATCCATACAAGGTTTTGTGTAGTTTACAAACCATGTTTCTCTTGTTAGGATCAACAAACCCTTCTGGTTGTTCAGTGTATACCTCTTCTTCTAGTATTCCATTTAGGAGTGCAGATTTAACATCCATTTGACATACCTTGAATCCTTTGAATGCAACATAAGAAAGTAAAATTCTTACTCCTTCTAGTCTAGGAACGAGTACAAAGGTTTCTCCATAGTCAATACCTTATTCTTGTGCATACCCTTTGCATACTAATCTTGCTTTGTTCCTTGTGACTTATCCATTATCATTTAGCTTGTTTCTAAATACTCATTTGTACCAATGACATTTTTTCATCTAGTCTAGCTACTAATGTCCATGTTTTGTTCTTATCTATATTTTCTATCTCTTCATTAATAGCACTGGCCCATTCTTCATTTTCAAGTGCAGTATTAACATATTTACGCTCAAAATCACAAATTAAACATCTAGTGTTCAGTGACTTACTTCTTGTTCTCATTCCAGCCTTTTTGTCTCCTATGATATGGTTCTATGGATGGTTTCTTTTGACATACTTGTCAATTACCAGTTCAACTCTTTGTTCATCATTTTGATCATCATCTTGACCTTCATTTTGATATTCATCGCTCAGCATATCATTGTGAGCAACTTCCTAATTTTTGGTGTTTGCAGCCTGATGCTCGGGTGCATTTTTCTGTCGCTCGAGAGTGATACACTATTTCTCGAGAAAAGTGTCAGGTTCTTCACTATAGAAAAACCTATTTTATTCTTCTGGTTCCTTTTTTCTTTCTGATCATTTTTCTCAGCAAATTCATCTACTTTGACATTTGCACTTTCAATGATTTTGTTAGAGGATTTGTTAAGACATTTATAAGCCTTGATTTTGGTAGAAAACCCTAGAAATATTCCTTCTTCACCTTTGGAGTCAACCTTTCCATTTCTATCATCTTTCAAGATATAAAATTGACTACCAAAAATTCTGAAGTAACTTACATTGGGTGTATATCCATACGATAACTCATAAGGTGTCTTATTGGTGTCTTTCTTCAGTTGAACTCTGTTCAATATGTACACAACAATACTGACAGCTTCTCTCCAGAATGCTTGAGTGATTCCTTTCTGAAATCATCAGTGTTCTGGCACAATAAAAAATGGATCTGTTCCTTCTTTCAACAATCCCATTTTTTTGTGGTGTTCTTGATGCAGAAACTTGTCTTTGAATTCCATGCTCATTACAAAAGTTAGTGAATTCATCAGAAATAAATTCTCCTCCTCTATCTGATCTTAAATATTTTAGTTCATTTCCATTTTATTTTTCCACTATAGCTTTATACCATTTAAACATCTTGAATGCTTCGGATTTCTCCTTTAAGAACATAACAGTCATCATTCTAGAATAATCATCTACAAATAGAATTAAGTATCTATCACTATAGTAAGTCTTTGTTCTCATTGGTCCACATAGGTCAATATGGCCTAATTCTATAATAGCATTAGATGTGTAGGTTTTTCTCTTGAAACTAGACTTTGTCATTTTACCTTTTTGACAAATCTTACACATGACATGGTCAGGCTTTGTCATGCTCGGTAAGCCTCTTACTTTCCTTTTATTTCTTATCCTAACCATGTTGTCAAAATTCACATGACATAACCTTTTATGCCACAACCATATGTTTTCATTTCTAGCCATTAAACAAGTGGTTTTAATATCATCAAGATAGAATAGGTTACCTTTTGTCTGTTCACCAGTTCCGATCAACCTTCCTGATTCATTAAAGATCTTTGCCTTTTTGTTCTCAAATGTAACTCGGTGACCTATGTTATTCAGTTGTGAAACACTCAATAGATTATAGTTGAGTCCTTTTACCCAGTATACATTTTCACATCTAATCAGATTATTTGACATTATGGTTCCTTTACCTTCAACCGGACAAGGTGAGTCATTACCCATTCTTACTAATCCACCATTATAGTATTCAAAAGTTTCAAAATTTTCCTTATCTCCAGTCATGTCGAGAGTACAGCCAGTATCAATAATCTAGACATCATTTTTACTAACCTTAGATATGAGTGTAGTCTCAACATACCTTTCCTCTTCGTCTGAATCATCCTTCATGGCAACAATTACCACCTCAATATCTTCATCAAATTTGGTGTCAATATTTCTAGCTTTGTTCACAGCTAGGTAACAAGCTTTCTTCCCTTTGTCCTTGTAGTCTCGATTATCTCTTCTATCAAATTGTCAATTTCTTTGGTAATCTCGGCCATCACCCCTATTAAACTTCTTTTCATAAGTTTTGTCATTACTTCTATCATCTTTTCTTTTGTTAGGACATCTAGCAGCTAAGTGTCCAATCTCTTTACAATTAAAACATACAAGTGGTAGTTTACCTTTGTATCTACCTTTGCCTCTCTACAATCTTCTAGCCATTAGTGATTCAATCTCATTAAGTTCTTGAATATCACTGTCATTTCTCATATTGTGTTTATGACTTGATTTACTTATTTTCAAAGAAGATTTGAATGTAGACTCAATAGTTGGTAAGACACTGTTGTCAAAGTTATTCATCTCAAATGAAATAAGTCTACCAATCAAACTATCTAGAGTAACATTGTTATTTGCTACTGCTCTCATTTATTGTATAACACATACTCTAATAGCATAAATAGGCAATAAGGTTTTGATAATTCAACTTACCACTATTTCTTCTTCAAGTACACCTCATAATCCTTAGATAGAATTTACAACCTCTTTGATTCTGCTACTCTACGGAGTGATGTTTTCTCCTTCTTTCATTCTTAGGTCATCAAACTTTTCTCTTAGGCTTGCAACTTTAGCCCTCAGCACATTTGTATCTCCTCCATGTACCAGCTTCAATTTGTCCCACATTTGCTTTGTAGTGGTGCATGTTTGACATCTTCAAATCCAACATCAGAGAGTGAGGAAGCGAGTTCTATCATCATAGAATTATGTTCACACTTTTATCTCAATTGATCAAGTGTATGAGGTCTAGTAGGAAACACATATTCAATATCCAAGTATTGAGTAACGTCATTTCCAATACCTGATAGGTGGAGTCTTATCCTACTTTTCCATGATGTAAAGTTGTCTTTGTTCAACTTAGGCACATCCCTTCTTCTCATCTTGTGATCTTTAGCTTAGGTTTTTAAACCTTCCTTTCAAGCACACAAGCTCTGATACCAATTTTTAGAATAACTGAGAGGGGAGGGGGGGGTGAATCAGTGGCCTCAAAAATTAATCCAATAATTCAATCCAAAACTTTAAACCACATATATAAACCTCTAGTTATCTTCAGCCCTACAAGATATATGCCTTTAAATAATCTTATCAAATAACTATTGCTCAGGGTATATTGTTAATCTTTTTTTCTTAAGCTTTATTGAATAGCTATTTTAGCCTTTACCAAAATACAGTAAATAACTTAGTGTTTACCGATCAATCCTGTTTTAGTAATGTGAAAGGAAAAAAAATAAAGCAATGACCCATATACACATTTGACACATGGATTTTTAACGTGGAAACCTTGTTAAGGGAAAAACCACTTGGGACCGGTAACCCAAAATTTTGACTCTTCTGAAGTGAGCTTGGTGAAGAGCCAACCCTGTTGAAGGTTACATTATTAAGTGTGACGTTGATAGAGGACTTAAAACCAACAATTTATCACTTGATATCTGGCATTCACTATGCTATCTTCATGAAAAACCTTTTGATACTCCTTGGAATGTATCTCAATATATAAAGGATGGTTAGATCCTACTATGTTAAGAGATTTTCTGAATCAATGCTTAAATTGAATCAATATATGATCTGTTCATAAATACAAATTAATCTTGTAGATGTTCAGATCTATTGTAAGCTCATAATACATTTCTGATCAATTTTTCTCTTATGTTCCTTTGCTCCACTTCTTTCTGCTCGGTGAATGATGTTGCTTCTTTGTTGCTCAGTGTCCGCAGAAATATTTAGCTCTATTCTTCAGCTTGTTTGATCAGGTATGTATGAAGACTTCTATCTTCACCAGAATTCTCTTCAGAATCCTCTTTTTTCCTAATCAATTAGCTTGTCTCTTTTATAGACATCATTTCACCATTTCTAAGTCCTTGTCTTTCTTTTTATTTGACATGATCTGCAAATCTCACCATTCTTGCTTTAAGGCATGCTTTAGTTTTGTCCCGCAGATTTCTTCTTGACAACTAGAATAAAACTAACTTTAAATCTCTTTCTTATCTCTAGCTTTTAACTGGTCAATGAAAACAATGTAATCAAATAGTTAAGTCCATCTTTAGCTCCTACCAGCTAAGTCTTTTCTTGTTTCTGAACTTCAGTTCTGATCGATGTTTAACTCCTTGTTTTCTTGGTCTTGACTTCAGTTGTCCTTGGGCATCTCTGTCCGTCAGGGTTGTTTGTCCGTCGGGAAACACTGTAACTTTCAGTTCTACTCGGGTATCACTTTGGTTCTGGTCAGTAATTCTTTCTTAGGTATCTTGCTTGGGTATCACTGTGACTCTTCTCGGGGTTCTGTATCCGTCGGCGTGCACTGTCCGTCGATGTTTTTTGTCACTTGGTGTATATTGAAATTTTATGAATTACTGATAACATAACCTTTATCTCTTTGGTTCTTTGATGTCTTTGAAAATATGTATATGACCAATCAGATTATATCAAGTTGACATCAATGAAAATATAATACATTAACTAATTTAATATATTGCATTAAATTTCTGTAGCATGGTGATTATCAACTTTGTCATCTTCAAACATTCAATCAGTTATAGTTCATCAATCCATTTGTGATCTAGGACTACACTACCTACACCAACCTCCCCTGTCATAATGGAAATATCATTTGATCAGCTTGGACAAGCCAATGTAGCTGCTACTCCAATTCAAGAAAGCCTATCTAATACAACTGAGACACCTAAGCAATCAAGCCCACCTAATCCACAAAGGCTACAAGCTGAAAACCCTAAACTTGTAAAAGATGTAGTTTTTGACATACTTGATCAGCTTAAACAAATTTGTGCCCAAATTCCACTATTTCAAGGAATCAAGGATGTACCTACCTATGTGAAGGCTATCAAAGAAGCTTGTTTCAAAAATCCTAGTAGGAAAAGGAAGGATCCCTAGACTCTCCATGTCGTAGGACAACTTGCATACATTATTCTTAGAAAAGTAGTTGTCCAAAAATATTCTGACCCTGGCAGTCCTATTGTAGAGGTCATTATTAATGGAACATTAATAAAGAATGCCCTGATTGACCTAGGTACAACTATTAATTTCATGACTAAAGATATTAGGTAACAAATTAGCATTTCAAACCTTCAAACTACACCTACTGTCCTAGAGCTTGCAGACAGTTCCATAGTTAAACTTGATGGGATGGTGGAAGATATAGTTGTGATATTGGATTCTTGGTCACACCAGATATATTTTGTGATCCTTTTATGTAAATCCATGCTTGGGGGATATCCCATCATTGTAGGTTGACCATGGTTAGCTACTACATATGCATATATTGGTTTTCATTCAGGAGATGTGACCATTTTTTATGGTCTAACTACAAAGAAGATAGCCTTGTATCCACCTGCTCCACCCCAGCCTGAACTAGCCAGACTTGTTTGACCAGATATAGGGGAAGAATATTAAGAATTTAATTTAGTAGTTCAGTTAATGATGCTAAGAAGATATTATTTCCTATAACTTCAGGAAGAGGATGCATTGCTCACTAATATCATGCAAAATAATTATGGAATAAGGGAAGAATCCTTTGGATGTTCTTTTACCCAGCAATGATCCATGCATCCTCCCTTCCTAAATCTGAATCATTCCAAAAATCTATATTTGAACACATCTATCATAACCTTATTCCCCATGAGATCCAAATGTCCTCATTCACTGAAGCTTCCATGGTTGATCTACCAAGCATATTGATGTTTCTCCAGGATGTTTCTTGAACATAAACAATAAACTAAATCAGCAACAGTAGCTATCTTTAGCCAAGTTGCTCCAGGATCATAAACAAGCATTTGCATAGGATTATGGGGATATTAAAGGATTAGATCCCAATTTGTGTACCCATAGGATATATCTCAAGGAGGATAAACTGCCTATCAGATAGTTTCAAAGAAGAGTCAATCTTACTCTATGGGAAATAGTTAAAACTGAATTTCAAAAATCACTCAATGCTGGTTTCATATACCCCATATCAGACAGTCAGTGGGTTTATCCCTTATTGATAGTACCTAAGAAAGGGTATAAATGGAGGGTGTGTTTCAATTATAGGTAACTCAATAATGCCACAAAGAAAGACCACTTTCCTTTGCCCTTGATTGATCAATTTTTGGACTCTCTAGCACCCAAGAAGTATTTTTCATTCCTAGATGGGTATAATGGGGTAACCAGATCTAGATTCTTCCTAAAGATCAAGAGAAAACTACCTTTACCTATCCTTGGAGAACCTATGCATACTTTTTATTTCCCTTTTATCTTTTTAATGAACCAACAACATTTCAAAGAGAAATTATTAGTATCTTTCCATATATTTCTCATGACTGCATGGAAATCTACATGGATGATTTCACAACATATGGTGTTATTATGATGAAGCATTGGCCAATCTTAGAAAAGTTTTGAAAATATGTGATGAGAATAAACTATCTTTGAATAGTGAGAATTATTTCATGATGATGCAAGATGGTGTAGTCCTAGGGCATTATATATCTGAACTTGGCATACAAGTCAACCTTGCCAAAATCAAAGTTATCCTTAACCTACCCACACCAACAAAGAAGAAAGATGTTAGGAGTTTCTTAGGGAATGTTGGGTACTATGGGAGATTCATAAGAATTTCAACAAGATGGCTGGCCTTATGTATTTTCTTCTTTCAAAAGACTCCTACTTCTGATGGACTACAGCCTATGATGAATCCTTGTAGCTGAGATTTGTTCTATCTCAAGCACATATTTAAGAGGTCCAAATTGATCATTACCATTCCATATACACATTGATGCATCTGACTATGTTTTAGGAGACGTCTTAGGATAGAAGGATGGTTCTATAGAAAATGTTATATATTTCATCAGTAGGAATCTACAGGGACCTTAATTAAACTATATTGTCATAGAAAAGGAGTTTCTAGTTATAATCTATGCCCTTAAAAAATTTTCCCATTACATAACAGGGTATTAGACATTTGTCCATGCTGATCATTCAACTATTAGGTATTTTGTGAACAAGCCTGCAATAACTAGAAGATTAGCACAATGTCTTTTATTGATGTAGGAATTTGACCTCACCATAATAGATAAACCAAGCAAGGCTAATGTGGTCATTGATTTCTTGTCTAGACTACAAAATGTTGATGATTCCACAATCATTGATGATAGCTTTCCAGATGATCATTTTTTCTCTATGTCAGCTAAAATTTCATGGTATGAAGACATTGCAAAATATTTATCCTCTCACAAGATACCTTGCTACTTTTCATCAAAGGAAAAGAGGCTTCTAGTCGAGAAAATTTTCAACTTTTCTTGGATTGCAAATTGTCTATTTTACACTAGCCTTGATCAGGTTATGAGAAGATGTGTGTAGGAGGAAGAAACATATGATATCCTCAATGCATGTCATGATGAATCATTTGGAGGCCATTTTGCAGCAAAGAAAACATCCATGAAAGTGTTGACAACTGGGTACTACTAGCCTACATTACACAAGGATGCAACAAGTTATACCAAAAAATATGACAGGTGTTAGAGAATGGTAAAACCTACCAAATTAGATGAAATGGCTTTATGCCCATAGGAGGTAGTCACACCTTTTGATAAATGGGGGCTAGATGTTGTGGGGCCAACTTATACCCTATCAAATCAGAATTCTTACATTCTGGTGTGCACAGACTATGTTACAAAATGGGTGGAGGTACGGGTCATGAAGCATGCTCAAGAAAATAGGGTTGTTGAATTATTGTATGCAGAAATCTTCACTAGGTATGGAGTTCCACAAGAACTGGTAACAGATCAAGGAGCATAGTTTACATCTACTTTGATTACTACCTTAATGAATGAGTATAACATCATGCACCGTAAGCCCAGTTCCTATCACCCTCAGGAAATGGATAGACTGAGATAACTAACAAGGAGATTGAGTTTATCCTCACTAAAATAGTCTATTTGCACAAGAAAGACAGGAGTAGCAGACTCTGAGAGGTTGTCTGGGCTTACAAAACTACAAGAAGATTCACACCCTTTGGGTTTTTTATGGAAAGTCAGCCATGATGCCTATAGAATTTGAACATAAAACTCTTTGCACAGCCTTGGAGCTTAACATTGATCTCCATGCATCACAATGAGACACACTTTTGCAACTTAATGTACTCGATGAGATGAGGAAATCTACCCTGCAGAACATTGAGGTAGTTCAACTACAAAGGAAGAAGTGGCACGAATCTCACATCAAGTCCAAGAATTTTGTTCCTAGTGACTTCCAAGAAATTTGTTCCTTGTAACTGGGCCTTGATATATGACTCTCACTTCCATGATAATCAAGGTAAGTTGACTACCTGTTGGTTAGGATCCTATGAAATTGAGAATGTATTTGATAATCATGTTATGCAATTGACAATAATTAATCTCATATGCTTCAAGTTGTCAGTCAATGGACATAGACTATGTTTGTACTATAAAATGGTCACTAAGGATGAGTTCCTACAATAATTCACTACTCTACAACAACCATCACTTCCTACATTGAAAGGCAAAATCCTTCCGTTGATCTCTAGTCTTTAATGTTGACATCACATGCATATCATAATAAATATTTCCTTTTCTTTAGGGAACCTTTTTATCCATAATAAATTCCTCCACTCCATCTCATTCCACGTGTCTTTCATTCCACTAAAAATTCCACTTCACTCTCTTACTCGTTCGTTCTCTCAGCACATGTCAGCACAACTTATTTATGAATTGATACATACAGTGGGAACTGATCCTCTAGGAACACACATGTATTTATTTCCCACTTGATTTATTTATTTCTACATGATGTTGATACTATATATTTATATATTTCATTTATTAAACATTCACCATACAAGTTTTGAAATGTGCGGACACATGACAAACTTTTAGTAGGGGCGAGGTTATTGAATTTCATTCGTCATCTTTGCATGTTGCCTAAAGAGTTAAAGTTCACATAATTGTCTTAGCTGCCCAAAAGTTGTCATTGTCATCATTAGCTTGCAGCCTCAGCACACACTAATTTGATTGATACTGTGTGAGAATTCAAAAAATTCAAAATTCCTATTACCAACCTTATGATTTTTCCTACTCATAGCTGAGTGTATCATTCTTATTAATTTTTGATATCAGATGTTGCACCTATAATTTTGCTCTCCAAAGTTCTAAATTTGGTTTCAAAAGTTTTGAGTGAAGGGTATTCACAGTAGCAAGGTTTGTGTCTTTTGGTGAGAGTTGAAAAATTCTAAGAATGGGTGGCTGGCCAATCCATCATGACCAAGTGGAATACTTGGTCTTACTACAGGATCAAGAAAGTTTTTAGAATTTCAACAATGTGGGGTGGTTAAGCTATTTTTTAAAGGTAAAATGGGTTTGATGAAGAAATTTCCTTCAAATTTTTAAATAAGCTCAATGGTGGCGAAGCGCGGGTGAGAAGGCTGAGAATTGTTTCTTTGGAAGCAAGGATAGTGGAAATCTTTGGCCTACCAGTTTTAGGTGAGCCATACCCGCATGGTCATGACGCCAGGTTAGCCAAAGCAGAATTCATAATAAGAGGTGACCATTGGCTGGAGGTAGACAAGCAAGGCACTAGACTGTTGTCTCTGCCTCCACTATACCCTTAGCTATCTACCTATATTATCAAGGATTTCACCTATGAAGGTAATTTTTCATGTTTGCATGTAGTATATTTTAAATTGTTGAGTCATTTGCGACACGGTTGTCAAAATAATGTTCCCAATTTCCTATATACATTGTTATCTTTGAGTTTCGAGGAGGTCAGAAAGGGGAAAAAATGATGTAGCACATCATGGTTTAATCAAACTATTACTTGAAAGGTCTTTGAGAGATGTATCACCCATGGGATGGGAAGAATTTGTCTCAAATAGGGAAGTGCAATTACGAGATGTAGGGCCTAGTGGAAGAATTATTATGGAGCGAATAGAAACTCCCAAGGGAGCCACTAAGAAAAAATTTGAGCCTTCTACTTAAGAATATTCTCCTATAGCCCAAAGACCTACAAGTAGGGATTCTAGCACACAATATGTTAGTAATAATTGAGAGGGGGGGGGTGAATCAGTGGCCGTAATAATTTAACCTTCAAACTTAACCACCAATCAATATATCTCAGATTATTATGTCCCTACAAGATGCATGCCATGAAATACTAATAATTATTAACTGTCTGTCAGTTTTCTCTGTCAATCCTTATTGTTTATTGATTATTGATAAGCAGTATAACTATTTACCAAAACTCAGTAAATAAGTAGAGTATACCGATCAATCCAGAGTTATGTCATGCCCAAAAGTTGGGCAAAAACACACGAACAAAAAATTTTAAATAGCGCATTAAAACGAGATACTAAAACTACATAAGGGTAAAAAGTGCACGCAAAATGATGCAAGGGTGAAAACAAAAACCACAAAAGGTCTCAAGGAGAGGGATAGCTTTCATAGCTATCCTAGGTGATGTCCAAAGTTCCAAACTGGAACTTTGCGCAAACCGAGGAAGTTGACTGGAAGTCAACTAGAGTTGACCAAACGCCAACTAAAAGCTTAAAAGGGAATGGTACCACTAGGGCTCGCTTAAACCCAAAAGAAGAGTTGCACACGCAAATCGAGATGGTTTGACTAAAAGTCAACTTAGGTTGACCAAAAGTCAACTGTGTCTCAAAATACGGAGGGAAGGGTCTCAAGGGTCTGCTAAGCACTCAGAAAGTCAAAGGTGTGCAAAATGAGATGATTGACCAAAAAGTCAACTAGGTTTGACCAAAAAGTCAACCCTCTCAAAACAGTACGAAACTGAACTCCTAGGTTCCAGGGTGTGAGGGGAACCGCTGGTTCGAAAACCAAGGTAAACGGAGTACATTTGACTTTTGTTGACAAAAATTCAAAGGTACCATTTACGGGGACAAGGATAGCAAAAATAAAATAAAATATATCCTAAATTGATAATTATCATTTAAATCTTTCTTATTATAAGGAATCATATAACTTAGTAACTATTAATAAAATTTTCATCTAGGAATACTATAATTTTATTTTTCTTTAAAACATACTTAACAAAACTAATCTAACGTAATTATAATAAAACTCATTATGAAATGATTAAATAAACAAATCTATAGATTAGTAAATATATCTTAGAACTAAATCAAAACTTACATAAAAATAAATCCCAAACATACAATATATATAAAAAAAATATCTTAATTCCTAATATAAAAGAAATTATACATTAAAGAACATCATCTATAAATGTGATTTAAATTGAGAGTAAAAAAAAAATAACATCTTCCATTTATTTAACTATATAAAGGAAACACCCATAATAAAAATTCTATTAAATGTCAATATACTCTTTCAAATCCCTTGATTTTAAATTAAACATGCATCCCCTCCTTTTTCAATCTTATACTAAAAATAAAAGAACCAATTAAAAAGCTATAATAAAGAATTAAAAAATCCTAACTAAAATGGAATAAAACTCTAAAACAAATTTTAAAATTAATTGAAAAAATGAAAAAACATGTGGGAGGCGACTGAGGGGGTTAACCGAGGGCGGCGGACGAAAAAGGGGCGGCTGCGGTTCAAACGCACACAGTGGGCGGCAGAGGAATAACATGGTGGCCAGGCGGCGCAGTGGTGGCCGCAGGCGGCAGCACCACCGCCCGCCGTCGGCTCACCTAAGGCAGCGGGGAGGGCGCAGAGGGGCGGCCGTCGCCGGCCGGCGGAGCCCCCACTGTGGGAGGCCCGCGAGCCGCGCAGCCCCCAAACAAAGGCGGAGGTCATGGGGAGGGGTTTCAACCCTCCCCAAATCACAAATACAGCATTAAACTGCGAAACTAAAACCGACACCCGCGATAAACAAACAAAATTCTTTTTTTTTAAAAGGTTTAAAACATATAAGATATATTTATCATATGTATATTTATATATATGTGTGTTCTGCCATATATATATATATATATATATATATATATATATATATATATATATATATATATA
>MU225326.1:1372166-1416459 GCA_018584345.1 Thuja plicata | reverse complement strand
TAGACATGACTTGATAACATGAACATTTACTAATTTAATAACATACATGCAAACCATGTTTATGAAATAAACACATAACAACGAGGTCCATGTCTCTTTATATAGACAGGACCTTGGTAAGCACAGGCATATACATAGGTTCCAGCACTGGGTCCCCGATTTAGATCCATGGTCAACTCTTCCTGCACACTCAATGCATACATCAGTAGATCCAAAACAACATGATATGAAACATAACATAATGTCAATAATATAGGTAAGCATATAAACCACATTGTATTTAGAACTGAAATATCCTAGCATTGGTTTCCTAAACCATTTCATCATATTACATTCATACATTTAATTTCATATAAGATATCAACATACGCTAAAAATGAATCAGAACATAAACATCTCAAAAGTACCCTGATTACAAAATTAGGTGCTGAATATATAACACAGGATTCCACCGATCCTCAAAAGTACAAAAAGTCTCTCGGATAGTCAAAGTATGTCAAAACATAAGCTACTGAAAGCATGAAACAAAATGGTAAACTATAACAGTCTAGTGTAGGTCTCACAAGTTAGCTATGTAAGATGCAAAGCAGTAAATAAATGAATCATACACACATAACACATGAATTTTAACATGGAAACTCTATTAAGGGAAAAACCACTGGGACCGGTACCCCAAATTTTCACTCTTCTGAAGTGAGCCCTGTTAGGATCCAACCCTGTTAAAGGTTACAAACACACTGTTAAGTGTGACCTTATTAGAGGATTTTATACATAGAGGTTGTCACTTAGTATCGAGCATCTATTGCTACCATCCTTGAATCAGCCTCCTTCTTAGACTGTTAATAGGTATCGGGCAAGTCCAATACTACTTTCATGAATCAACCTTTTTGGCACTCCTTGAGATGTACCTCAATATATAGAATATTGTTAAGTCCTGCTCGGTTAAGAGACTTGATGCTTCAATGGTTAAATTGAAACACTATGACCTGTTCATATTGCAACTTGAATTGCAGATTTTTAGATCTATTTAAGTACATTACCTCTCTAACCAATGTATCAATTCAATCCTTGTGCTCCACACTTTCTGCTCTGTGATGCTATGCTCACTATTTGTCGGTGTCTGTAGAATTCCTTAGCTCTTCCTTCAGCTTGTTTGATCAGCACTGCATGAATTTTTTCTTCATCAGTTTCTCTTTAGTATCCTTTTTCTATTCACTCCCCTTAATCCCATTCCTAAATGAATTAAGCTTGTCTCTTATATAGACATAATATTCATTGTTTCTTGGTTCTTGATTCTTGGCATGATAAACAATCCAACCAATTAGATTTAAAGAATAACTCTTGATTTTTCTCGTAGATAGCTTCTTTCCAACTGTACAAATCATCTTTAAATCAATCACTTATCTTTGGTCAAATAAAGCAAAGTAGACAACCAGTTAAGTCTATATTTAGCTCTGCCAGCTAGATATTTTGTCATTTTCTAAACTCTCTATTTTGTTGGTCACCACTATAGTTAGTTGTCGATGAAAAATGACTGATCTATCAGTGAGAATACAATTAGCTTCATGATCTCCATCTGTTAGGAATCATTGAAATTTTACTCATCGGGAAACTCTATATCTTTGGTCGTCGGGCACTTTGAGTCTTTAACTTGTCGGGAAACCTTCTGACTTTGCTCGTCGGGCATTTTGTGGTTTTTCTTCATCTGGAAACACTATGCTTCATCACTGTGACTATTCTTCTTTTCTCTATCTGATGGTGTGCACTCTGTCGATGTTGTTTGTCACTTAGTGAATACTTGACTTTTATGCATTGATGAAAGTATAACTTTGGTTCCTTTGGTTCTCTGAAGTCTTTGGCATTATGTACATGACTGTACAGATGATATCAAGTTGACATCAATGAAAATATAGTACATTAACTAATTTAATGACCTGCATTATCTTCAACTTAACATTATCAAACATTCAATTAGTTACATGTCATCAATATCTCCCTTTGGCATTGATGGCAACATACTATATTATCACACTATACTATTTGTAATACAATATGAAATACAACAGTTGAGATTCATCAAACTACCAATCTTTTTGTTCTGTAAACCAATAAATGTCTAACCATCAGTAAGCTCTATTTTATCTTAGATTTGATTCTTGCATCTCTTTGTTTTCTGATTTGTTGTGTTCTCTCCTTGTGTCAATTTATCTCCCTTGACTGTTCTTCTCTTTTGATGTCTTTTTTTTTAGCAACTCTCCCTTTGTATAATCTTGCCATACAATTTCTCTCCCTAAGGATATAATGTCTCCCTGTTGGAGTAATGTGATAATGGATAATCTCTCTCCCTTTTTCCAAAAGGATGTGATAATATGGATAATCTCTCTCCTTTTGACAACAATGCCAAACAAATATCTTACAAATATCTGACATTAATGTCAAACAATCATTTCTCTCCATCCATAATATATTTCTTGAATTTCCCTTATCCATCAGCAATACAACAATATTCTCTGGTGCTCGGTGATGATATATACCTATCTGTATATAGATGTAGCCTTGAGGTTCATCTCTTTTCTTGCATCAACATTAATGATAATTTGATAATATGTAGGCTGATGCAGATTTTAGTCATTTTACTGACTGGTAGACAAGGGTTTGACCCCTAGTCTCTTTCTCAAGTATTCAAATGTATCCTTGCGCAATGGCTTGGTGAAGATATCATCTAATTGTTCTTTGGATTGCACATACTCAAGTGTCACCTCCTTTGCTTGAACTTGTTCTCACAAATAATGATACTTGATGACAATGTGTTTAGTCTTAGCATGCATGACTAGATTCTTGGAAATGTTTATTCCACTTGTATTATCACAATAGATAATCACTGGTTCTAGGATCTTCATATGCATACCTTCCAGTAACTATTTTATCCATGCAATATTTGAGCAATTTGCAACAACAACAACATACTCTGCTTCTGTAGTAGACTGAGAGATGCATCCTTTCTTCTTGCTAATCCATGTGACAAGTCTGTCACCCATAAAGAATGTTCCTCTAGTTGTGCTCTTCCTGTCATCAAGATTTCCAGCCCAATCAGCGTTGGTAAACACCTTAAGTTCAAATTTTCCTTCTCTTGTATACCATAAGCCATATTCCTTGATATTCTTCAGATATGTGATTCTTTGGGATTAGCAGAAAATCTTGCAACTATTCCTACTGCATGTGCAATATCTGGTCTAGTGTGGACAACATACATGAGTTTGCCTATCATTGATCTGTACAAAGTTTGATTTACCTCTAGTGTCTTGTCTTCCTTTGTCAACTTACATCCAGTAGCCATCGGTGTTCCAACTAGTTTGGAATCTTCCATCTTGAATATTTTCAGGACCTCTTTAATGTATTTGGACAATGTAATGAAAATACCTTCACATTGTTGCATGATCTATAGGCCAAGAAAGAACTTGATCTCTCCAAACATAGACATCTCAAATTCTTTTCTCATCTCATTAGAAAATGATTTGCATAGCATATCATTGCCTCCAAATATGATGTCATCAACAAATATTTCAGCAACCAAAGTGTTAGCATCAATATCTTCCTTCAAAAAAAGATTAATGTTTTCACTAGTCCTTACAAATCCAATACTATACGAATGAAGTCATTCATACCAGGCTCTAGGAGCTTGTTTCACTCCATACAAGGCTTTATGAAGTCTACATACCATGTTTCTCTTGTCTGGATCTACAAACCCTTCTGGTTTCTCAATGTATACCTCTTCTTCAAGTATTCCATTTAGGAATGTTGACTTGACATCCATCTGGTATACCTTGAATCCTTTGAATGCAGCATAAGAAAGTACTATTCTTACACCTTCTATCCTAGCAATGGGTGCAAAGGTCTTTCCATAGTCAATACCTTCCTCTTGTGCATACCCCTTTCATACTAGTCTTGCTTTATTTCTTGTGACTTCTCCATTCTCATTCAACTTGTTCTTGAATATCCATTTAGTACCGATGACATTCTTGTCATCTGGTCTTGGTACAAGAGACCATGTCTTATTTTTCTCAATCTTCTCAATCTCATCATTCATATCACTTATCCATTCTTCATTATCAAGTGCAACATTGACAGATTTTGGTTCAAACTCACAAATTAAGCAACTTGTGTTTAGAGACTTACTTCTTGTTCTTGTACCAACTTTCTTATCTCCTATGATCTAGATCTCTGGATGGTTCCTTCTTATATATCTGGAAAGAACTGGTTCAACTCTTTGTTTATCATCTTGATCATCATTTTGTCCTTCATTTTGTTCTTCATCACTCTGTACATTATTTTGATTATTATCCTGACCGTTGGTTACAACATTCTGTTGCTCTAGAATTAAGCATTGTTGCTCAGGTAGAGTGTTAGGTTCTTCACAATATACAAACTTGTTGTATTTCTCTAGTTCTTTTGTGCTTTCCAGCTCATTATTTTCTGCAAATTCATCTATCTTCACATTTGCACTTTCAACAATTTTGTTAGAAGCCTTAATAAGACATTTATAAGCCTTGCTCTTGGTGGAATACCCTAGAAAGATACCTTCATCACTCTTGTCATCAAGCTTTCCATTTCTATCATACTTTAAGACATAACATTGACTACCAAAGATTTTGAAGTAACTTACATTGGGTGTTTTACCATACCATAGCTCATAGGGTGTCTTCTTTGTGTCCTTCAATTGTACTCTGTTTAATGTGTAGACAACAATACTGACAGCTTCCCTCCAGAATATTAGGGTGATGCCTTTCTCTATCATCAATGTTCTAGCACAATCCACTATGGATCTATTCCTTCTCTCAGCAATCCCATTTTGCTATGGTATTCTTGGTGAAGAAACCTATCTTTTTATACCATGCTCATTGCAGAAATTAGTGAATTTATTTGATATAAACTCTCCTCCTCTATCTGATCTCAAGAATTTCAAATCCTTACCACTTTGTTTCTCTACCATAGCCTTATACCATTTAAACATCTTGAATGCTTCAGATTTATCTTTTAGAAACATAATTTTCATCATTCTAGAGTAATCATCAACAAAGAGAATAAAATATTTATCTCCATAATAACTCTTTGTCCTCATTGGTCCACATAGATCAATATGGACTGATTCTAGAATATCATCAGATGTGTGGGTTTTACTTTTGAAACTAGACTTTTTCATCTTACCTTTTTGACAATTCTCGCACATGATGTTGTCAAGCTTGGACATCGTCGGTAAGCCTCTTACATTTCTCCTTCTGCTTATTTTCACCATGTTCTCAAAATTCACATGATACAATCTTTTGTGCCACAACCATATGTCTTCATTTATAGTCATTAAGTAAGTGGTGTTAGTATCATTCATATAGAATAAGTTACCCTTTGTCTATTCATCGGTACTAATCAATCTTAATGATTCATTGAAGATATTTGCCTTCTTATTCTCAAATGCTACTCTATGACCTAAATTATTTAGCTGAGAAACACTCAATAGATTATAATTCAATCCTTTTACCCAATAAGAATTTTCACATTTAATCAGTTTATTCAACATTATAGTTCCTTTACCTTCAACTGGACAAGGTGTATCATTACCCATTCTTACTGTACCACCATTACAATACTCAAAAGTGTTAAACTTTTATTTTTCACCGATCATGTGGTGAGTGTAGCCACTATCTATAATCCAGATTTTATTCTTTCTAACCTTAGATATGAGTGTAGTTTCTACATACCTTTCATCTTCATTTGAATCATCTTTCACAGCCACAAACACCATCTCGATGTCTTCATCAGGTTCGGTGTTAGTATCTTCATCTTTGCAAGTAGCTAGGTATTTGGCTTTCTTGCCTTTGTCCTTGTAGTCTTGAGTATCTCTTCTTTCTGATTGTTAGTAACTTATGTAATCTTTGTTATCACCTCTGTCAGATTTCTTCTCAAAAGATCTGTCATTAACTCTGTCATCTTTTCTTCTATTAGGACATCTTGCAACAAAGTGTCCAATCTCTTTACAATTAAAGCATACAAGTGGTAACTTGCCTTTGTATTTACCTTTGCCTCTCTGAATTATTCTAGCCATAAGTGCTTCTATTTCATCTAGATCTTCTTCTTCACTTTCACTTTCACTATCTCTTCTAGATGTGTGTCTATGACTTGATTTTATTATTCTCATAGAAGATTTAAATGCAAAATCTAAGTTTGGTAAGACACTATTATCAAAGTTATTCATCTCAAATGAAATTAGTCTACCAATGAAACTATCAAGAGTGATTGTATTGTTTGCTACTGCTCTCATTTCTTGAATGGAAAAAACTCTAATAGCATATATAGGCAGTAAGGTTCTTAAGATTTTACTTACCACTGTCTCCTCTTCAAGTGTACCTCCAACTCATCGTATATAATTGACTACTTCTTTGATTCTTGTGTTGTACTGTGTGATGTTTTCTCCTTCTTTCATTCTGAGATCATCAAATTTTCCTCTAAGGCTTTCTGCCTTGGCTCTCAGAATATTTGTATCACCTCCATGTACAAGCTTTAGTTTGTCCCACATCTTCTTTGCAATTTTGCAATCTTTGACATCTTCAAATTTAGCATCAAAGAGTGAGGAAGAAATCTCTATGACCATGCAGTTGTGCTCATGCTTCTCTCGATCTCAATTGATCTACTATTAATACTCCTATGGGAAACAAATATTCAATATCTAGGAATTGAGTAACATCATTACCAATACCTGAGAAACATTCATTCTAAGCACACAAGATCTGATACCAATTGTAAGTAATAACTGAGAGGGGGGGTGAATCAATGGCCTTAATAATTTATCCTTCAAACTTAACCACCAATCAATATATCTCAGATTATTATGTCCCTACAAGATGCATGCCATGAAATACTAATAATGATTAATTGTCTATCAGTTTTCTTTGTCAATCGTTATTCTTTCTTGATTACCGATAAGCAGTATAACTATTTACCGAAACTCAGTAAATAACCAGAGTATACCGATCAATCCAGAGTTAGCTATATAAGATGAAAAGTAGCAAATAAATGAATCATACACACATAACACATGAATTTTAACATGGAAACCCTATTAAGGTAAAAACCACTAGGTCCGGTACCCCAAATTTCTACTCTTCTGAAGTGAGCCCTGTTAGGAGCCAACCCTGTTAAAGGTTACAAACACACTATTAAGTGCAACCTTGTTAGAGGATTTTATACATAGAGGTTGTCACTTAGTATCGGGCATCTATTGCTACCATCCTTGAATCAACCTCCTTCTTAGACTGTTAATAGGTATCAGGAAAGTCCAATGCTACTTTCATGAATCAAACTTTTTGGCACTCCTTGAGATGTACCTCAATATATAGAAGACTATTAAGTCTTTCTCGGTTAAGAGAATTGATGCTTCAATGGTTAAACTAAAACACTATGACCTGTTCATATTGCAACTTGAATTGCAGATTTTCAGATCTATTTAAGTACATTACCTCTCTGCCCAATGTATCAATTCAATCCTTGTGCTCCACACTTTCTACTCTGTGATATTGTGCTCACTGTTTGTCAGTGTCTGCAGAATTCCTTAGCTCTTCCTTTAGCTTGTTTGATCAGCACTGCATAAAGTTTTTCTTCATCAGTTTCTCTTCAGCATCCTTTTTCTATTCACTCCCCTTAATCCAATTCGTAAATGAATTAAGCTTGTCTCTTATATAGACATAATATTCATTGTTTCTTGGTTCTTGATTCTTGGCATGATAAACAATCCATCCAATTAGATTTAAAGCATAACTCTTGATTTGTCTTGTAGATATCTTCTTGCCAATTGTACAAATCATCTTTAATTCAATCACTTATCTTTGGTCAAATAAAATAAAGTAGACAACTAGTTAAGTATATATTTATCTCTGCCAGCTAGATATTTTGTCATTTTCTAAACTCTCTATTTTGTCAGTCACCACTGCAGTTAGTTGTCGATGACAAATGATTGATCTGTCGGTGAGACTCTAGTTAGCATCACGATCTCTGTCCATCGGGCATCATTAGAATTTTACACATCGGGAAACTCTTTATCTTTGGTCGTCGGGCACTTTGAGTCTTTAACTTGTTGAGAAACCTTCTGACTTTTCTCATAGGGTATTCTATGGTTTTGCTTCGTCAGGCAACACTATGCTTCTGATCGTCAGGTATCACTATGACTATTCTTCTTTGCTTTGTCCGATGGTGTGCACTCCGTCGGTGTTGTTTGTCACTTAGTGAATACTTGACTTTTATGCATTACTAAAAGAATAAATTTGGTTCTCTGAAGTCTTTGGCATTATGTACATGACCGTATAGATTATATCAAGTTAACATCAATGACAATATAGTCCATTAACTAATTTAATGACATGCACTATCTTCAACTTAACATTATCAAACATTCAATTAGTTACATGTCATCACAATCCCTAGTGATAAAATAACTGGTCAGGAAGTTCTTTTTGCATCACAAACCCCTGTGGAAACTAGGGAAGCTAGAAGGGAAGAAAGAGGGAAAGGAAAAATAAGTGAGGAAGTACTAGAAAAAGAATTTAAAAAGACTCTTGAGTCTATTTACACTAGTAACAAAAAAGAGAAAGCGCACAACTACTCCTTCCCCTTTTGCAAGGTCTCCTGCAACCACAACTCCTGGGAAGAATCCTCAAAATAAAAGTCCTACAAAAACTGTAGAAAATCTAGTAAGGAGAAGTGTGTGAATTTGGGAAAAACAAATAGTGAAATCTAATAATAACCCTAGTTCACCCCAGTAAGAAATTCCTACAGTTAATATCTTTGAAGTTGAGAAAACTAAAGATGAAACCCATTCTTCAGAAAAAGAGGATATTGGTAGTCCCTTAAAGGATTACAACAATGTGGGGAGGAAGTTCCAGATGAAAAACCTTTTGAGGAGATGTGTGAACAAGGAAAGGAAGAAATATTTCTATCCTTGGATAGGGGGGAGTTTTAAGGGTTAAATGACTTGGCCACTACAACTGTTAAACTGGAAACCCATAAAGAATAGAAAAATAGTTCATGAAAATTAGTTATTTGAAATCTTCCTCCTATCAAGACAGTGGAACATATCAATGTTGGGATGATAAATGTAGAGGAGGTCGGTAATTCATGTAATCAAAGACCAGATGATGGTGATGTACCCCCCAAACATGTAACCTGCCATTTAGTTTCTTTGGATTTTTATAAGCATGGATAATATGAGCATAGTATGTTGGAATTGGAAAATGTTAGGATTAAATAAGAAATTGACAAGAAAAAACAAGAGGTAGACCACCTAAAACATAAACTAGATGCAGTTAGTGAATTGATTCCTCAATTGATGGAGTTTAGACCACCCCTAGGTTTTATGCATTATGTTTAGAGGAACAATACCTTTTGTTTAAATTTATGAGAATTCTTAGGGACCTTGACCCTAGTGTTGCTACTCCCCAAGAATTCCATGACCTTTTAAATAAATCCCCTGAATGGGTTCAGAATTTGTCGTGTGAATTTTATCTTCATAACCATGTTGTTTCATCAGATATTGAATGGAATCCTTTGTTGTTTATTGGTGATATAACTTTAAAAGCATTAATTTCTTGGACAAGAAATGAGATTAACTTTGGTGATCAATTAAGGAAATATAGAGAGAAGGAAAGGATAGTAGCTTTGCCTTTGTGACCAGAAATTAGTAAACCTACAACCATGTACTTTGATTGGTTACACGTTACCTATGGTTTCAGCCATCCAGAGCTCAGGGTCAAAATATTTGACATAAGGCAATGTGTTTACAAGGAGTTAGAGAGAATACCTTATCATGAAGGACAAAGGGCTTATGAAGGAATAATGCAATGATGGGAGAGACTCCCTATGTCCCTAAGTAAATTTAAATATCACATCTTCATTAATTTCAGGGCAGCAATGCAGTGTGTACCTAGATACCTACAACTAGGAAGAAAGACAAACCCTGAGCACTAGTTTCCCTTAACCTTTCAGCCCTCTATTCTTATGTGGCCTCTCTACAGTTGTATTGAAAATGAATTGAATGGGAAATTGGAAAGTAGTAGGCAGAGCAAGTTTGAATGCATCAGGGGATTTTACTGGAACAAAGGAAGCAACAGTGGCGGAGAGACAAATGTTGGAGATTTTAGAATGAATGTGAAAATTAGGAACTTCTCAGTGCCAGAGAAACAACACTAGACTTAGTAGGGGGAAAATGATAGGTTGAGGATTTTTCATGATTTTGATAACAATTTTCTAAGTCTAGGATAAGTCTTTGATACACTTATTTTCCTGTTCACCGCACTTTTTTTCATATCATTAACAGACTTGGTTACTATTTGGTTGGGTCAGTGGCATGCAACCACATCAACTTTAGTCTCATGGTTTGGGCTTTTATACTTTGGACAAATATGGCTGAACATTAATTCCTTTTAAATGCTATATACTTATATATGATAATCTACAGTTATGTTTCAATAAATAATTAATCAAATGGTGGATGAATATGTGTTGCATATTATGTTGGAAATATGTCAACTTGTTCCTATTAAACATTTATAATGCAAATTAGTTCATTGAAGGAAGCATGACTGAGAAAGAGTCCATATGGTTACCCAAGAAGACCTGGTCCTGCAACTAAAGGAACAATGATGAAACAAGATCGAGAATAAAGCTGGCAACAACCATGAGAAGATTAAGTCAAGAAGATGTTCTTAATGCTGAGAAAATATATGAAGTTATAGGAGTTGGATATGTTCTTCATGTTTGTTGAATTAGTTCTTATTCCTACCTTTATGGATGTTTTTTCTCCTAATTCTTAGTTGCAATAAAGTATCCACCTATTCTCTTTGTGCGATCAATTAATAGTTAAGTTTCTTTATTTATAAATAAGCACTACTCTCATGTGGGAGAGGGAGGGAAATATTTAATTTGATATAGTTGATTCCAAAATAGTGTACTCTGTTATGTTTTTTAGCTTTAGGAATGCAGTCATACTTACTTTTACATGAACACAATAATTTTTTTTTGAAGAATCATTTCTTGTAATGGAATTCTGGATACTCGCCCAAGGGGGCCCACTTGGTGAGAAATCCTTGGTAGCATTAGTTTGATTTCTTGCAGCTCATAGATTTAATTCTAATATTTTTCTATTTATGCAGCCAAAGAAAGTAGAATAGTTAAAGCATTGTGAATTGAGCTAGCATTTTTACTCAGCATTAGTGTTTCATTTAAGTAACTTTCTAAGTATTTTCTTCCTGCAGTCATAGATTAGGTTTAATTTCAACTCTTTGTTACTGCACCTTCAGAAATAACATGGCTTGAGAGAGCACTTAGCGCATATATCATGCAGACCTATTTCAAGTAATACGTCTCTGGATTGATGATTAAATGAGCCTTCATAACAAGAAATATAGCCACTCGGATAGGGTGTCCAATCCCTGATTTGAGTCAAGAATCTAATTATTGATCCCTTTATGAAGTCAAGCATCTAGTATGGAGAAATCCTTTTCAAAACAGTCCTCGGATCCTACTCCCCTTGTTCACCATCCTTTAGTCTTCCACTCACATCCCTTACATGTCATCCTTCCATTTCATACATCCTTTATCCCCCATCTTCTCATCCTTCATTTTCCTACCTTTAGTGTGGGACATTTTGTTAGAATAACTGAGAGGGGGGGGGGGGGGGANTGAGAGGGGGGGGGGGGGTGAATCAGTGGCCTCAATAATTAATCCAATAATTCAATCCAAAACTTTATTCCACAAATATAAAACCTCTAGTTATCTTCATTCCTACAAGATGTATGCCTTGTGTGAATCTAACATGTATATATTGCTCGGTGTTTATATTCTTTATCCTTTCCTTAAGCTTTACCAAATAACAGTCTATCTTTTCTTAACCTTTACTGAAATATAGTAAATAACTTAGTGTTTACTGATCAATCCTGTTTTAGTAATGTGTAAAGAAAAACATTAAATCCATGAACCATATACACATTTGACACATGGATTTTAAACGTGAAACCCTATTAAGGGAAAAACCACTTGAGACTGGTAATCCAAAATTTTCACCTCTTCTTAAGTGAGCCCAGTGAAGAGCCAACCTAGTTAAAGGTTACAAACACACTGTTAAGTGCGACCTTGTTAGAGGATTTATCACTAACAGTTTATCACTTGACCTAGCATTCACTATGCTGTCAACATGAAAACCTTTTGATACTCCTTAGGATGTATCTCAATATATAAAGGATGATTAGATCCTACTCTGTTAAAATATTTTTCTGAATCAATGGTTAAACTGAAACAATATATGATTTGTTCATAAATACAACTTAATATTGAAGATTTTTAGATCTATTGTAAGCTCATAATACCTTTCTAATCAATGTTCTCTTCAATTCCTTTGTTCCACTTCTTTCTATTCAGTGAATGTTGTTTCTCATTGTTTGCATAAATATTTAGCTTTGTTCTTCAGCTTGTATGATTTGGTCTATATGAAGACTTCTATCTTCACCATAATTTTCTTTGACATTTCTCTCTTTTTTCCCCTATTTCTTATGAATTACTTGTCTCTTTATATAGTCATGATTTCATCATTTCTTTTCCTTGTTTTCTTTGTTGATCACTTCTTGATCCGTAAATCTTGCCATGCTTTCTTTAGTTTTAATTTGCAAATCTCTCCTTGTTTTTTGGAATAAAACATGCTTTCAATCTCCTTCTTATATTTAGCTTTTAACTATTCGATGAAAACAAAGTAAACAATTAGTTAACTCTATAATTAGCTCCTCCCAGCTAAGCTATTTTGTCGTATCCTAACTTTAGTTGTGCTCGGTGACTACTACAAATAGCTCGGGCATCAACTTCAGTTCTGGTTGGTGAAAAATGCAGTTAGCTTAGAAATGCTTGCTCGAGTATCACTTGCTCGGGTAACACTTTCCGTTGGGTAACATTGTGACCTTTTGTGCTCAGGGTTCATTGTACCTTGGGGTTTACTGTCACTCAATGTACATGATTACCGATGACAAAAACTTTGTCCCTTTAGATCTTTAAGTGTTGTAATAATATGTGTGTGAGAAATCATACCATATCAAGTTGACATCAATGACAATACAATACATTAACTGATTTAATGTCTTGCATCAACTTTCTGCATTTCGGTGATCATCAACTTTGTCATCTTCAAACATTCAATCAGTTATAGTTCATAAATCTCCCCCTTTGGTATTTATGGAAACATACTACATACTACTAATACAATGAAATATACCAGTTGTACTTCTTCAATCTCTACCAAAATTATTTTTCTATAACCAATACAAATATCTAACTCTCGATAAGCTCTTCTAGCTTAGATTTGATTTTTGTAGAATACTCTCTTCATTCTTCATTCCCTTCACTAGATAGGTGTAGCAACTTTTGATTCTGTCTCTCCCTTTGTTGTAGAATCCCTTCTCCCTTTTCTGGATAGATATGCAGTGTTTAACTTTTCCAATTCTCTCCCTTAGATGTATGTTTCTTTGAATCTTTCTCTGATGTTTTCTCTCCCTTTGACTATTCCTCTCCTTGATGGATATTTCTTTTCTCTTTGACAACAATATATTTCATTGAATACTTCTCTCCATATTCATTAAGTACATCTCTCCCTTTGACAACAATGCCAAACAAATCCTTTTTTTTATAATATATTCCTTGAATTTCCTCTCCATCAGCAATACATAATCTGGTGTTTGGTGCAGAAATGTACCCTTTTGTGTACTGATAAATCTTTGCAGTCCATCTTTGTGCTTGCATCAACATGAATGATCTTTTGATTATGTGTAGGCTGATGCATCCTCCTAGTCATCTTAGTGATCAATAGACAAGGGTCGAACCCCTAGTCTCTTTCTTAGGTACTCAACTGTATCTTTAGGAAATGGCTTTCTGAATATGTCTGCCAATTGTTCCTTGGATTGAACATATTCCAGTATCACCTCTTTCTCTTGCACTTTTTCCCTTAAGTAATGATACTTGATAGCAATATGCTTTGTCTTATCATGCATGACTGGGTTCTTTGATATGTTTATTGCACTTGTATTGTCACAATAGATAATCACTAGTTCAATAATTTTCATATTCATACCATCCAATAATTTTTTGGTCCATGCAATGTTGGAGCAATTTGCAGTAGCAGCCACATATTATGCTTCTGCAGTAGATTGTGAGATGCATCCTTGCTTCTTACTTATCCATGTCACAAGTCTATCATATATGAAGAATGATCCTCATGTTGTGCTCTTTCTGTCATCTAAGTTTCCAGCCCAATCAGCATCTGTATAGACTTGAAGCTCAAATTTGCCTTCTCTTTTATACCATAAGCCATAGTCTTTGGTATTATTTAGATATATCATAATTATTTTGACAGCAGTCATGTGTTATTCCTTGGGATTAGCAGAGAATCTTGAAACTATTCCAACTGCATGTGCTATATCTAGTCTAGTATGAACAACATACATGAGTTTGCCAATCATAGATCTATATAGGGTCTGATGTTCCTTGGTTGACTTGTCTTCCTTTGTTAGCTTGCATATAGTTTCCATAGGTGTTTCAAATGGTTTGGAATCCTCCATCTTGAATATCTTGAGAACTTCCTTGATGTATTTGGATTGTGTGATGTATATGCCTACATCCTGTTGAAGAATATGTATACCAAGAAAGAATTTGATCTCCCTAAACATTGACATCTCAAACTCTTTTCTCATTTCATTAGCAAATGATTTTCATAACATATAATTACCAAAAAAATGATGTCATCAACAAATATTTTAGCAATCAAAATGTTATCATCAGTATCTTCTTTTAAATATAGATTACTATTTTCACTTGTTCTTACAAATCCAATACTTATGAGATAGGAGTGAAGTCTTTCATACCATTCTCTAGGTGCTTGTTTCAATCCATACAAGGATTTGTGTAGTCTACAATCCATGTTTCTCTTGTTAGGATCAATAAACCCATCTGGTTGTTCAATGTATACCTCTTCTTCTAGTATCCCATTTAGGAATGCAAATTTGACATCTATTTGGTATACCTTGAATCCTTTGAATGCAGCATAAGCAAGTAGAATTATGACACCTTCTAGTCTAGCAATGGTTGAAAAGGTTTCTCCATAGTCAATACCTTCTTTTTGTACATACTAATCTTGCTTTGTTCCTTGTGACTTCTCCATTCTCATTTAGCTTATTTCTGAATATCCATTTGGTACCAATGACATTCTTTTCATTCAGTCTAGGTACTAATGTCCATGTTCTATTCTTCTCAATCTGTTCTATCTCATCATTCATAACACTGACCCATTCTTCATTTTCAAGTGCAGTATTGATAGATTTAGGCTCAAAATCACAAATTAAACATCTAGTGTTCAGTGACTTACTTATTGTTCTCATTCTAGCCTTTTTGTCTCCTATGATCTGGTTATGTGGATGGTGTCTTCTAAAATATTTGGAAAGTATCAGTTCACCTCTTTTTTCATCATTCTAATCATCATCTTGAGCTTTATTCTGATCTTCATCGCTTGGTATATCATTTTGAGCAATTTCCTGATTTTTGGTGTTTGCAGCCTGATGCTCGGGTGCATTTTTCTGTCGCTCGGGAGTGATACATTGTTGCTCAGGCAGAGTGTCATGTTGTTCTCTATAGACAAACCTGTTGTAGTCTTCCGGTTCTTTTCTTCTTTCCTCATCATTTTTCTCATCAAATTCATCTACTTTGACATTTGCACTTTCAATGATTTTGTTAGAGGTTGTGTTAAGACATTTATAAGCCTTGCTCTTGGTAGAATACCCTAGAAATATTCCTTCTTCACCTTTGGATTCAAGCTTTCCATTTCTATCATCTTTCAGAATATAACATTGACTACCAAAAATTTTGAAGTAACTTACATTGGGTGTATGTCCATACCATATCTTATAAGGTGTCTTATTGGTGTCTTTCTTCAATTGAATTATGTTCAATGTGTAGACATTAGTACTGAAAGCTTCTCTCCAGAATGTTTGAGTGATGCCTTTCTCAATCATCAGTGTTCTGGTACAATCAACAATGGATTTTTTCATTCTTTCAACAATCCCATTTTGCTGTGGTGTTCTTGGTGCAGAAACCTGTCTTTGAATTCCATGCTCATTACAGAAGTTAGTGAATTCATCAGAAATAAATTCTCGTCCTCTATCTAATCTTAATCATTTCAATTCCTTACGACTTTGTTTTTCTAGAATAGCTTTATACCATTTAAACATCTTGAATGCTTCTGATTTTTCTTTTAAGAACATAACTGTCATCACTCTAGAATAATCATCAACAAAGAGAATGGAGTATCTATCACTACAGTAACTCTTTGTTCTCATGGGTCCACATAGATCAGTAAGGACTAATTCTAGAATGGTATTAGATGTGTAGGTTTTTCTCTTGAAACTAGACTTTGTCATCTTACTTTTTTGACAATTCTTACACATGACATGGTCGGGCTTTGACATGCTCGGTAATCCTCTTACTTTCCTTTTATTGCTTATCCTAATCATGTTGTCAAAATTCACATGACATAACCTTTTATGCCACAACCATATGTCTTCTTTTTTATCCATTAAACAAGTGGTGTTAATATCATCAAGATAGAATAGGTTACCTTTTTTCTGTTCACCAGTTCTGATCAAACTTCTTGATTCATTAAAGATCCTTACCTTTTTGTTCTCAAATGCAACTCTACGACCTATGTTATTTAGTTGTGAAATACTCAATAGATTATAGTTAAGTCCTTTTACCTAGTATGCATTTTCACATCTGATCAAATTATTCAACATTGTGGTTCCTTTATCTTCAACCGGACAAGGTGAGTCATTACCCATTCTTACTGATCCACCATTATAGTATTCAAAAGTTTCAAACATTTCCCTATCTCTAGTCATGTGGTGAGTACAGCCACTATCAATAATCCAGACATCATTTTTACTAACCTTAGATATAAGTGCAATCTCAACATACCTTTCCTCTTCGTCTAAATCATCCTCCATAGAAACAAATACCACCTTAATATCTTCATCATTTTTGGTGTCAGTAATCTCAACTTTGTTCTTAGCCAGGTAACAAGCTTTCTTTCCTTTGTCCTTATAGTCCTAGTTGTCTCTTCTTTCAGATTGTCGTTTGCTTCAGTAGTCTTTGTCATCACCTCTGTCATACTTCTTTTCATATGATCTATCACTATTTTTGTCTTCTTTTCTTTTGTTAGGACATCTAGCAGCAAAGTTTCAAATCTCTTTACAATTAAAACATACCAATGGTAATTTAGCTTTGTATCTACCTTTACCTCTCTGCAATCTTCTAGCCATTAGTGCTTCAATCTCATCAAGTTCTTGGTCATCACTATCACTTTCACTATCATTTATCATAGTGTGTTTATGACTTAAATTACTTATTTTCAAATAAGATTTGAATGAAGACTCAATAGATGGTAAGACACTGTTGTCAAAGTTATTCATCTTAAATGATATAAGTCTACCAACCAAACTATCTAGAGTGACATTGTTATTTTCTACTGCTCTCATTTCTTGTATAGCAGATACTCTAATAGCATAAACATGCAGTAAGGTTCTTAGGATTTTACCTACCACTATTTCTTCTTCAAGTAAACCTCCTATTCCTCAGATAGCATTGACTACCTCTTTGATTCTACAGTTGTACTAAGTGATATTTTTTCCTTCTTTCATTCTTAGGTCATCAAACCTTCCTCTTAGGCTTTCTATCTTAGCTCTTAGCACATTTGCATCTCCTCTATGTACTATCTTTAATTTGTCCCACATTTTCTTTGCAGTGGTGCATGTTTTGACATCTTCAAAATCAACATCAAAAAGTGAGGAAGCAAGTGTTAGAGTAGTCATATTATAGCTAATAATTAATTTATTTAATTATTAGTCTATTATACTCTACGCTTAAGTTAAACTTAGGCATCTTATTATTCTTTAGGGTTTCCCTTTTAGGGTTTCGTGATTCCTTTTATAAGGATTCACCTCTTTATTTTTCAAAAGGAGTTTTTCACATTGCATTGTATCATCTTGAAACATATTGTTAATATATTGTTTTCTTATGCATATGATGCCTCTGGCTTTTTGGCCTCCATAGTTTTCCTGTCTTCTATACTTTACTTCTTCAATGTGACAGGGTTATGCATGTAGGTGTTCATGGGAGAATAGGGTTTTTCCTATTCTAACACGGTATCAGAGCCATCTTGATGCTCGTTGTTCATGCTTTGTCGAAGTGTTTCAGAAGCTAGAGATTTTTTTGGCTTTCTCAATGTTTTTTATGTGGATTTAGGTGGACCTTTGTTTCTGGTCATTTTGGGCTCAAACAAACATCACTATTGCGCTCAGAGCACCCAAAAACCCTAGAATCCATATAAAACTTGTCCATTTTGGATAACTTAGCTCGGAAGCAAAAAAAATTGGTTTCTAGTGTTGTACGGGCACGAAAACTGAGAAAAAAATAAAAAAACATTATTTTTAATATTTTTTATGCGTTTAAATGTGTAGCCAATGTTTTTTTTGGGTGCCATCGATGCTCCACCGTCGCACCACCACGGCCCGGCCCCCACCGCCAGCGCCTTCGGCGCCCACGGCCCACTCTACCCACCACGCGGCCCCTGCCACCCTGTGCATCGCCACCACCGACCCCTGCCGCCCTGCGCTCCGCCGGCACCAACCCTACCAACCTCCGCACCGGCACCCTCCACCCGCTGTGCCACCCCGCTTCAGCACCCTCTGCTCCACCCGGCTTCGGCACCGCCGCCCGAAGCGCCTCCCAGCGGGGGTTTAGCCCCACGGGCTTCTTTTAGCCCCACTGTGGTCATATGCATGACTAGTGGCTCCACTTTAGCCCCCTATGCATGCCATGTGCCCAGGGGCTCATTTTTTTCAGCCCCAAGGGCTTTAAACCTATTTTTGGAGCCTTTCTGACCCCCTGGTGTTGTTTTTGCTCTATCTGGAGCATACAGAGGTCTTTTTTGGACTTCTCTATATCGTTGGAAAGCTCTTTCCAAGATCTTTCCAATTATGGTGGTTTAATTTTTTGGCTCTACTGTTTTGATAGTGTTTTTTACTATCAGATTCTAATATTTGGTTTTGGCTTTCGGGAGCCATATCTTGCTCATCTAGACTCTATTTTTGGCAAACCAGATATCGTCAGAAAGCTGGTTCAGTAAGCTATTTAGTTGCAGGAGTCTTTTTTCCAGATTTTTCTCTAGGTTCTCTCTCCTCTGACTTTTTCTCTTTTTCACTCTGGCAGATTACTTGGGTTCTACAAGTCTTGGGATCTCCTCTTCTGATCTTCTAGCTCACTCTTCTTGTTGACTTCTAAGCATTGTATGCTTCTTTTCTATAGAATTTTCTACTCTATAAACACACTGAGATAAAGTGCATACTTTTGCATATCTAGGATTTCAAGCACCTTGTGTTTGTTTGTACTCGCACTCAGTTATAAAGTGCCATGGGGGGATTATGATGTTTTTCCTTTTGTGCTCATCCACCTTTGTCAAGTGAGTGTACCTTCCATGACATTAGCCCATGTTGTGTGTCAATGACACCACCCTTTATCATGTGCTTGTACTTTTGTTGCACTGTTGGTGTTCCTGATTCTTCTTTCTACAGATGTTTTTGGCATTGCATTTCAGTGTTCCTGTCACCTCTCCCTGTTCAGCATTATGGGGGGGTTCACCTGTTGGCTCTATTACTTCCTTGGTTTGGTTGAGTGATCTAAATATTCTATTTTTGTTCCTATGTACTAGGAGGATACAGTGGCTAGGCACCTATGCATTCTGGTGAGATGGATCATCTACTATATAGACACTCGTTCATTCCTACTTTTAGACGTCACCTCTTTGATTGATCAGCTCTTCAGACTTTGTCTTCTCTACCTGGCCGTGCATTATTTCAGTGGGGTTTCTAGCAGTTACTTCTGACAGTGTTTGCAGCTTCATGCTTCGGAGATGCTTCTTTCTCTTTCTTGTTCCTTCCTTTGGGACTTTCCCTAGATTGGAGGCTTACTTTCCTTCATCTAGTTTATTTCTTGTACTTGGGTACCTAATCAGGCCTAGTTGCCGGGACCCATAGTTCCTTTCATGCATTTTTTTTTCATGCATCTTTTAGTCCTTAGCTATTTAGCTTCTCCCTAAGTTACACTTAAGGGGGGGTGTTAGAGTAGTCATATTATAGCTAATAATTAATTAATTTAATTATTAGTCTATTATACTCTACACTTAAGTTAAACTTAGGCATCTTATTATTCTTTAGGGTTTCCCTTTTAGGGTTTCGTGATTCCTTTTATAAGGATTCACCTCTTTGTTTTTTAAAAGGATCTTTTCACATTGCATTGTATCATCTTGAAACATATTGTTAATATATTATTTTCTTGTGCATATGATGCCTCTAGCTTTTTGGCCTCCATAGTTTTCCTGTCTTCTGTACTTTACTTCTTCCATGTGACAGGGTTATGCATGCAGGTGTTCTTGGGAGAATAGGGCTTTTCCTATTCTAACAACAAGTTCTATCATCATAGAATTGTGTTCATTCTTTTCTCTCAATTTATCAAGTGTGTGAGGTCTAGTAGGCAACACATATTTAGTATGTAAGTATTGAGTAACATCATTTCCAATGCCTGATAGGTGGAGTCTTATGCTAGTTTTCCATGATGCAAAGTTGTCTTTGTTCAACTTAGGCACATCCATTTTTCTCATCTTGTGATCTTTAGCTTAGGTCTTTAAACCTTCCTTCTAAGCACACAAGGATTTGATACCAATTGTTAGAATAACTGAGGGGGGGGGTGAATCAGTGGCCTCAAAAATTAATCCAATAATTCAATCCAAAACTTTATACGACATATATAAACCTCTAGTTATCTTCAGTCTTACAAGTTGTATGCCTTTAAATAATTTTATCAAATAAGTACTGCTCAAAATATATTGTTTATCCTTTTTCTTAAGCTTTACCAAATAACAATCCAGTCTTTACTGAAATAAAGTAAATAACTTAGTGTTTACCGATCAATCATGTTTTAGTAATGTGTAAAGAAAAATATCAAAGCAATGAACCATATACATATTTGACACATGGATTTTTAACGTGGAAACCTTGTTAGGGAAAAAACCACTTGGGACTAGTAACCCAAAATTTTCACTCTTTTTAAGTGAGCTCGGTGAAGAGCCAACCCTTTTAAAGGTTACAAACACATTGTTAAGTGTGACCTTGTAAGAGGGTTTAAATATAATAGTTTGTCACTTGATATCTGGAACTCACTATGCTATCTTCATGAGAAACATTTTGATACTCCTTGGGATGTATCTCAATATATAAAGGATTGTTAAAACCCACTCTCTTAAGATATTTTCTAAATCAATGGTTAAACTGAAATAAAATATGATCTGTTCATAAATACAACTTAATCTTGTAGATGTTCAGATCTATTATAAGCTCATAATACCTTTCTGATCAATGTTTCCCTTCTATTCCTTTTCTCCACTTCTTTCTGCTTGGTGATGCTGTTGTTGCTCTGTTGCTCGGTGTTCGCAAAAATCTTAGCTCTATTCTTCAACTTGTTTGATGAGGTATGTATGAAGAATTTTTATCTTCACCAGTATTCTCTTTAGCATCCTCTTCTATTCTCCCCCCTAATTCATAATGAATTAGTGTGTCTCTTTTATAGACATGATTTCACCATTTCTTCATCCTTGTCTTTCTTGTTCTTGATGTGATCCAAAAATCTCACCATTAAAGCATGCTTTAGTTTTATGCCGTAGATTTCTCCTTGACAACTAGAATAAAACTATCTTTAAAACTCTAGCTTATCTCTAGCTTTTAACTAGTCGATGAAAATAATGTAATCAATTAGTTAACTCCATATTTAGCTCCTACTAGCTAAGTCTTTGTTCATTTCTAAACTTCAGTTCTGATCGGTGATTAACTCCTTGTTTTCTCGGTCTTGACTTCATTTGTCCTTGGGCATCTCTATCCATCGAGGTTGTCTGTTCATCGGGCAATGCTGTGAGTTTCATTTCTGGTCGGGTATCACTTAGGTTCTACTTGGTTATGCTTGCTTGGGTATCATTGTGACTCTTCTCGGTATTCTCTATCCATCGGTATGCACCGTCCGTCGGTGTTTGTTGTCACTTAGTGTATACTGGACTTTTATGCATTACTGATAACATAACCTTTATCTTTTTGGTTCTTTGAAGTCTTTGACAATATATAACCAGTTAGATTATATCAAGTTGACATCAATGACAATACACTACATTAACTGATTTAATGTCTTTCATTAACTTTCTATAGCTCAGTGATCATCAACTTAACATCTTCAAACATTTAATCAGTTATAGTTCATCAGGTGTTACAAATGTTGCATGAGGAGAAACTGACAAACAACCTAGACAAGTGTGAGTTCATGAAATAAGAGTTAGTGTACCTTGGGTTTGTAATCCCAGAAGGGAATTATAAAATAGACACTAGTAAGGTGGAAGCAATTATAAATTGGCCTACACCTAAGTCTTCTATAGAGGTAAGGAGCTTCCATGGTTTAGCAAATTTTTATAGTAAGTTCATCAGACAATTCAGTGAGATATGTGCACCTGTCTTAGACACCATTAAAGGGGGTATGAAAACTAAATTCCAGTGGAATGAGAAAGCTAACCAGGGATTTGAGACCTTGAAAAGGAAGATATCCTAACAAACAATCTTAACACTTCCTAGCTTTGAGAAGTTATTTATAGTAGAGTGTGATGCCAGTAACACTGCTATAGGAGTAGTCTAAGTCAGGAAGGAAAAATTGTGGCTTTTCATAGTGAAAAACTAAGTGATGTAAAGAGAAAGTACTCTTCATATGACCTAGAGTTGTATGCATTGGTTCAAGCCTTAAGGAAGTGGAGGCATTACCTTCTTCCTAAGGAGTTTGTGGTCTACACATACAATCAAGATTTAAGCTTCCTAAATTCACAAGACAAGATGAGTCACAAGCATATGAAGTGGGTGGAGTATATCCAAGCCTACACTTTTATAATTAAGCATAATAAGGGGCTACAAAACAAGGTGGTAGATACATTGAGCATGAGGTTGTTGACTATCCAAGAAATACAATTAAGGAGAATTGACATAGAGAGTTTCAAAGAAATGTATACAGAAGATGAATATTTATTAGCTATCTATAAGGTGTGTAGTGAATTTCCAAATAATTTCCATGGTGAGTACTCTGATTTTAGTCTTCAAGAAGGTCTTTTGTTTAGGGGAGGGAAAATTTGTGTGCCTAGAGGTTTTATGAGGGAGAAAATAATCCAGGAGAAGCATAATGGATCACTTAGCAGATACTTTGGAGTGAATAAGACCTTAGAGTTGTGGTGGTACCCTAAATTTTGAGAATTTAGAAGTCCCAATTCATTATCAAGAAGCAATTTTCTCCATACTAAAAAAATCAAAGGAAAAAAGCTTTATGACACAAATAAATAGAACTAACTAATCAAAGCCTGCAGAAAATGATAGAATTTCAACCTTCTACAAAGATGATGCCAACAGAGGCTGAAGGTGGTCACATTTTAAAAATCTAAAAATGACCCAGTTTGGGAAATCAAATTTCATATCTCCAGCCAAAATATTAGCTTTTCATGAGGTGTTTTGGATTTTTAACCAAAGCCAAATCCGAAAGCTAGGTAGTTATTTTTTAGTTAGTTTATTGTTTTTTCAAAATAATTTATAATAAGGGTTGTGTATTTTCACCCTAAAGAGGTTTTAAAGCCACTGAAACACATATATATACATAATGTAAAATGTAAAGAGAGAGGACAATACAATATAATACATTTTCACATATTTGGATAGTTTTGGATCAACAATTGTAACATGGACCTAGATGTACTATTTTTTCAAAATCAATAAAGATAAGTGGTTTTTATTTCATTTGTGGGAATTGACTCAACTTCATTTTTTATTCGTCCCTTGGATAAAATATTTAGATTTTCTTCAAAGTGATAGTTTGATGTTGCATACTTAATTGATTAAATTTACAACTTACATTATCAATTGGTATTTTCATCTTGCATGGTTAAATTCAATTGATTGTGGCCACAATCAATCAGTCTGTCATTTGAGGAGTTAAACTCAATTGAGATAGCTGTGAATTTGTCTTAAGATATATGCTCATCATAGCACCTTTGAAGTGATATGTTTCTTGCAAACTATCTCTGAGGTTGTACATAGGGTTGGGATGATTTTGACTCTATTGCCCATGATAGAATAAGGTACTGGTCTAATCATTATTTGGATTATAGTTATTCAGTTCATTGTTTATAGTTTTGTGATATCTTATCTATATGTTCATTTTGAATTACATACACATTTACTAAACAGTCTTTCAATTACTTAAAGTATTTGAGTTTACAGTTCATGATATATTTCTTTCAGTTAGATTTCTTTCAAGTGCCTTGCCATACTTGAGAGAGAAGGTTGACATGTTTCTTATCTGCTATAAAAAGCTTTGTAACTTGAAGGATAAGTCAAGGTATAGGCCTACCAGCCTTATGGGGAATTTGGGTCTACAAATACGGAGTCATCCAAACTCTACTCTAAGGTCTCTTTCTTAGACCTTCTAGGGTATTCTAAATCCTAACCCAAAGGAAGTAACTAAGATCTTCACCTTTTTCTCAAGACCTAATCCCCATCAACAAGTTTTTTCTTCCTTTAATCACTGAACTTACAAAGGTAGATTCATTCTCCTGGCTAACCTGACTCATTCAGACAATACACTCAAAACACATTTTCTCTCCTTTCTTCCCTAGCCGGACCATCACCAAGCTCGCCTAGGGTAAGAACTCCACCTTCATGTCTAACACCTCTCCTACAAAAAGAAAACATAAAACTATGTACAATGGCTCCCCTCAAATTCTATCTAGGCACATGGTTCTCACCAAGGATTCAAGAACCTCAAGGAGCCATGTAATATTCACTACCCAAAATAGGCTAGGAACTCACCACTTGCAAAAAAAAACTAATCTACTTTTACTTAAAACATACAATAATGCTCAAAGATAGACTAAAAACACACTCTGCAAATTTTATTAACTTTCTTGAATCTCTTATGAAAAGTTATCCTCCTCTTCAACCAAATCTACATCCAACAATATATATCCCATGCTCTTCAACAACTTTCAGCAACCTCATGAATGAAGGCATGGGAAATCATTAAGTAACCTCCCATCACTTTGAACAGGTGTAACTGTCCATTTAAGACAAAGGAAACACATAAGGAGCTGTTACAATTGACTAAGATGGTCATAAAAGACAAAGCCATGATTTCTAGGTCATTGACCAATGTTACCGAGCATCAGTACCAAGTGTCAAAATGAATTGAGCCTCAATACCAAGCGTCAGTACAAACTAGACACCTGTAAGCAACCCCGAGAAACATCACCGAGCAACATTGATGAGACCATTTAATATCTCTATTATATTGATCTTAATACTCTTTTTTTAAGTATTACTAAAACATTTGTGGACTTATAATCAGTTGAACTTGTGTCAAAGTACAGTTAGAACCGTCAAACCCATGGGTAGATAGTTATGTCATGTTTTTCCAATATTATATATATTACAGTATTTCATATAGCAATCAGAATGTGTGTTCTAATATTTGGATCAATTTGATTAAGTTTACTTGTATGAATATTTATGTATGATAACTAACCTGCCAGGAAGTAGGAGCACCTTGCAAGTGGTCGACAACATTTAAAGAGGACATTAAAATCCAGCTGTGATGGGTAACCATCATGGCACTAGAAGAAATGACTACTAAAAATGAGGAGCCACTATTCTAGAAATGCAAGAATGTAGCGCTGCTATATTCCCTCTGTGCTCATCATTGTGTTGACTTTGTCGCCCAAACTTCATTGCATATGTCGTGGGCTATTACATTTCCCCTTTTCTTCTCTGGCATGATTTCATTCAGATCTTTTCTTTTATGTTTAAAATAAAGTGTCAATCCTCTATTTATAGGGATTTGACTATTAGCTTGGAAGTTCATAATTTTTTGGAGTACATTGTTTTTGTTGAATCTTGCACAGCAAGTTCATTTCCAGTTTTATGTATCGTTCTTATGTAATCAGTTCTTGAAATATAATGAAGTGACTTTTGGTTTATCTTCTATGTTAGTAGATTAGCAGAAGTCAACCAAGGGGGCCCACTTGGGAGGTGGATTATAATAGAGTAGAGTATGTTTACTTTCAACATTCCCATCATTTTTAGATAGAAGATTATAGTTTCTTCCTGCAGCATTGTACTTTGTGAGTGTTCCTGCAGCACCTGCAAGGATAGTTATAGTGAATGCTTTAGGTTGAAAGAATAGGCTTAAGTAGAGTTTACAATTTGTAGCATTCATTTCAGTAAGGATTAAGTGTGTTCCCTTTCTTGTAGCTCTAGTATAGATTCCTTTCATGCATTTTACCTTCCTATAGCATAGGTAGAATGACTCTTTAAGGGACTTAGTGCACATATTGTGCCATATAATTTCAATTATACGTCCCTGGTTTGAAAAACTAAATGCACCTCATGGTGGGATAAGTAATCCTTAGATTAAATAAAATATTCCTAAGAGAGGCTTTGGGAATGATTACTAAGCACCTATTGTGAGGCGGTTCATTTTTGGCACCGTTGTCGGGGATGGTGTCAAGATGAGAAACTTTCTAAGTCATATTTTTCATTTCTAGCTAGCTTTTAGATAGTGGTTTGCAGTCCTAAACTTGCTTCACAAGTGTGAAGAATCCATTTGCATGCATCGAAGAGGAAGAAGAAGAGATGAATATGGAAGATTTCTTCTAGGAGAGTCTGCGAATTTGAACAAAGAAGTTGAAGAAGTTGAGTTACCTTTTGTTGACGCAAGTCCTGAGTTTCCTGCAGCATCTTCCTCTGGAGCAGAGCCTTTTGATATAAGTGGTTTTTGACCTTTTTCTAAAATATCGGCCATCTTTCTCAATAATTCTGACCCAAACACACCTGTTGTTAACAATCTTGTAGATAATATTCCTTTCCAGCAGCAAATCTAGTTCCCAATACCTCCAGTAATGGCACAACCTACTTTCCTGTTTCTTCTTTCGAGCCTTATAAACAATGCTAATCTCAAAAATATACCCACTTCCATACTTACAAAGTTTTATAGCCTGATAACCGAAGATCCTAACACATTTTTGTTTGAGTTTGACATCTTTTATCGTAGCTTTGACTATAAAACCAATGCCCACAAACTCAAATTGTTTCTAGCAACACTAAAAGAGTTAGCCTTACGATGGTTCATGGGCTTAGGAGCAAATGCAACAGGCACCTGGGATGAGATGCAGACTCTATTTTTGCAAAAATACAAAGAGTATTACAAGGGGGGTGACCCAAGGGGAGATGAAATTTTTAGAATGTCGCAAAAGGAGGATGAAACCTTGGAGGACTATATTTCATGTTTCTTATACACAATGCAGAAGAATCCCCAACACATGTTGGCTGAGGATTCACAGAAACTAGTCTTCTTAAGAGGAGTAAATGAAAACTGTCTAGAAGAACTGGACCTCATGGATGGTGGGGACATATCCCAATCTTCTTGGGATGACCTCAAGAAAATATTTCTCAACTACTCTAGATCAACTTTGAAGAAAGGCAGAGGATATTGGTCTATAGTCACTAAAGGGATCGGTTCGGGCATTTCCAAGCTGGAGATATCTAACTTTCTTGTGGATTTCAAGAAAGACATCATTAATGATGTTGCTACACATCTCAACACCATGAATTCCAAGAAGAAGCATGCAGATGTTGAATCACAGCTAGTTGAGTACTGTCCTCATTGTTGTAAACAGAAGAAAGACTATGGATGCAAGATGGTGGTAAATCTGGAGAATCAAGATTTGCCTACTGAGTACATGAAGATAGAAGGAGACAAAGAGAAAGTGTTCATCCTTGCTCAATATCAACCATGTGAATCAAGAAAAGGTATGCCTCAGGACCCATTGTAATTTTCAAATCCTTACAATAATCAATGACAAAACCAAAGTTATCAAAATCCTTCTCAGTACTCTCAGCTTGCCTAGAATAACCAATGGCCTAACCAACAAAATAACCAGTGGCCTAACTAGAAAAATAATGAGTGGCATAGCCAACAAAATAACTAGTGGCCTCAGCCTCATAATCAATGGAAACCACCACAAGGAAATTGGAAGCAAAATAACCAATGGAGGGGGCCCCCACAGTGGCCTAACCAAAATCCTACTTTTCCACAATTACCACCTCTAATGCCTCCTCCTACAATAATGCCACCTCCTATAGCCACTAGTCCTAATCCAAAGCCAACCCAATTACCTGCTCAGGCACAGCCTAATCCCAATAATAAGAAACAACAACAACCAATGTATACCATGAATACTCAATAGTACCCTTCCTACACACTAGAGATATTTGATATCCATTTGAGGTCCAGTACCACTCTGCCTGCACCCAAACATCCTATTATCATAGAAGTTGCAGACACTCTTGTTGCATCAGCACCTCTTCCATAGGCTACACTACAAAATACCACCCAATCAACTCATAAATCCAGCAAAATTGATGTTAAAACCTTAGTTGATCCTCCTTTTCCACATAGGTTCACCATACAACAACCTATATCCCAAGAAGAAATGTCATTTGATATTATTGAGCAGCTGAAAAACATGCACATCCAAATCCCTATGTTCCAAGCTATCAAAGACATTCCTATCTATGGAAAAGCTATTAAAGAAGCATGCCTTAAAAAGCCTAGAAGGAAGAAGAAAGACCCTCAAACAGTTCATGTCATGGGGAAACTTGTAGATATCATGTTGGGAAAGGTAGTTATACCCAAGTATTCAGACCCTGGATGCCTAGTAGTTGATTTGATAATAAATGGACACTCTGTGAAAAATGATTTAGTGGAATTGGGAGCAGCCATAAATGTAATGACCAAAGATACAATACATAGACTAAGTATAGAGGGCTTGAGAACAACTCCAAAAATGTTACAACTTGCTAATAGTTCAACTGTCACTCCAGATGGTCTTATAGAGGATATAATAGTCACCTTGGAGTCATGGGAATACCCTACTGATTTTCTCATCTTATCACCTAAAGCAAACTTCGCTGGCTATCCAACCATCCTAGGGAGACCTTGGTTAGCCACCACTGATGCCAAAATTAGTTGCAGATTAGGAAGTATGACGATTTCAAATGGTCAGGAAATAAATAAGATAGCACTGTATCCTCCTACCCAACCCCAGCCAGACTTGGTAGATCCTATTTGGCCAAATTTAGGGGATGAGGAAGAAGAGCTCAACTCTATTGCCCAGCTCTTGATGTTGCACAGACAATCTTTTCTGAAAATGCAAGAGGAAGATGATGTAATAAAAATTATTCTTACTAATGAGTGTATATTAGCAAAGGATGTTTCCAAATGTTCTATTTTACATCTATGTACCTATGAGGATTGTATCTTTCTAGAAAGTCCTGAGATAATTAGTCAATTACTGCCATGTGACGTAGCTACAATCCCAGTACCTGAAATGTCAATGGTAGAGCTAACAACCACTGTGGAAATTTACCCTAGTCACCATGTCCATGAAAACAAGTTTCCACCACCACAATTGGCATTATTTACCAAAATCCTACGTAAGCATGAGAAAGCCTTTTCTTAGGATTACGGAGATATGCTGGGTCTGAACCCCAAACTCTTCACCCATAGGATCTACATTAATGATTTCAGCCTATCACTTCGTCTACCTCAAAGAAGGATAAACCTAGCCTTGCAAGAAATAGTCAAAATAGAATTGCAAAAGTTACTAGATGTTGGTTTCATCTATCCAATCTCTGATAGAAAGTGGGCATCACCTTTAGTCATTGTACCTAAGAAGGGAGGAAAATGGTGAATATGTGTGGATTACAGGGAATTGAATAATGCCACCAAGAAGGATCATTTTCCTTTACCATGTATTGATCAAGTCCTGGACACTTTGGCTGGTAAGAAGTACTTCTCCTTTCTAGACGGATACAGTGGTTACAATCAGATTAGCATTGCTCCAGAAGATCAGAAGAAGACCACATTCACATGCCCCTGGGGCACATATGCTTATTCTGTATTACCATTTGGCTTATGAAATGCACCAGCTACTTTCTAGAGAGTTGTAATTAGAATTTTTGCTGACATATCACATGATTGTATGGAAATATACATGGATGACTTCACTACATTCGGTGTCACCTTAGAGGAAGTCCTGAAGAACTTGGAAAGAGTAGTAATTAGATGTCAGGAACACAACTTGTCTCTCAATAGTGAGAAATGATTCATGATGATGCAGGAAGGTGTAGTGTTGGGACATTTTATCTCTGAAACTAGAATCCAGGTAGACCCTATGAAAATAGAGGTAATTCTCACACTACCTATCCCTAAAAAATAAAAGTATGTTAGGTCTTTCCTAGGACATGCTGGCTACTATAGGAGGTTTATCCAAAATTTTAGTCAAATAGCTAACGCTCTGTATACTTTGCTTACCAAATAGGCCAAATTTTTTTGGACAAAGGACTGTGATGAATCCTTATTGTAGCTGAAATCACTGTTGACAACTGCACCAATACTTAGGGGCCCTGATTGATCTTTTCCATTTCACATTCATACAAATGCTTCAAACTATGCAATAGGTGTTGTCCTAGGACAAAATTCTAGTAACCTAGAGAATGCAATTTACTACATTAATAAGAGCCTCCATGGACCAGAGTTAATCTATATAGTGACTGAGAGAATTACTACCAGTAGTTTATGCTCTGAAGAAATTATGCCATTATATAATCGGTTATCCCATCTTTGTTCATACTGACCATGCAGCAATTAAATATGTTATGAACAAACTTGTCATCACAGGCAAGTTATCAAGATGGCTTCTTATTTTGTAGGAATTTGACATTACCATTATTGACAAGCTTGGGAAGGTAAATGTGGTAGCTGATTATCTATCTAGAATCCACCATGCTGAAGAAGATACTACTCTGATAGATGATGCATTTTCGGATGAGCATTTATTTCATATCATTGTCCAAAGTCTATGGTATGTTGATATAGATAATTACCTTGCAGCTCACAAAATGTCAACACATTTCTCTTATAAGGATAGGAGATTGCTTGTAGAGAAAAGCTTCCACTTCTCTTGGATTGATAACATACTATTTTACACTGGACCTAACCAAGTAATGCAGAGATGTGTGCGAGAAGATGAGACATATGAAATTCTCCATGCATGTCATATGAGCCATGTGGGGGACACTTCGCAGCAAAAATGATAGCCCTAAATATTTTAACAACTGGATACTACTGGCCTACACTTCATAAGGATGCAGCTAGTTACACAAATAGATGTGACAAATATCAGAGAATGGGCTGACCAACAAGATCAGATGAAATGCCCCTCAATCCACAGGTGGTGGTAACACCACTTACCAAATGGGGAATATACTTCATTGGCCTAATAGACCCTCCATCCAATGGGAAGTCTTGCATCATGGTGTGCACTGATTATCTGACCAAATGGGTCGAAGTAAAAGCAATGAAGTATGCCTGAGATCATAAGGTTGCAGAATTTTTGTATGATGAAATTTTAATCACCAGATATGGAGTACCAAGGGAACTTGTTATTGATCAAGGCTCTCAATTCACTTCCAATCTAATAACAGAGCTTATGAAGGAATATAATGTTAGACATCAAAATTCAAGCCCCTATCATCCTCAGGCCAATGGACATGCCAAAGTTACAAATCAGGAAATTGAAGCCATCTTAACAAAAATAGTTCATTTTCACTGCTAGGATTGGAGCAACAGACTATCAAAAGTCATCTAGGCATATAGAACAACCTGAGAAACTACCACAGGGTTCGCTCCATTTGAGTTTTTATATGGAAAAGCAACAATGCTACACATTGAATTTGAACACAAAACTTTGCAGACAACACTGGAGTTAAATATTGATCTTCCTACAGCACAAAAAGAGTGATTATTGCATCTCAAATCCTTGGATGAAATGCACAAATCTACCCTAGAGTGCAATGAAATAGTCCAGAAGCAAAGGAAAAAGTGGCATGACTCACTTATTAAGAGCAAGCAATTTCAATTTGGCAATTGGGCATTACTGTATGATTACAGATTCAAAGAAATATCAGGCAAGCTGCAGACAAGATGGATGGGGCCATATGAAATAAACCATGTCTTTGCAAATGGATTCATTCAGTTGACAACAATTGACCCAATACAATTCAAGCTATTTTTCAATGGACATTAGCTAAAGCTGTATCACCAACCTCAAACAAAAGAAGACTTCCTGCAGCAATTTTGACAAGTTTCAAAAGAGAAACAGGTAACACTTCCTGCAAAAGAGGGTGAAAACCTTCTTCATGTAGCTCTTCAATAGAATTCCTTCAAGCATGTCCATAATAAAAAACTTTGTGTTTACATGAATTTCATTTCTCCATTCACTTTCTAATTCTTCTTTCCAACTCATCTCATTTCTTTATCTTCCACCCACCCATCTTCCACATCATCACCATTTTTTCCTTTCTTTGCTTCAAATAAGAGCCAAGTGCACTGACACAAGCCACCACCACCATTGTTCCACTCTCACCACCTTTTTTTGGCACGTGCAATGATCAAATAATAGGTATAATATTTTTAAAACAATTCCATTTTTAGCGCATAGATTTCGATGATTATATCTAGTACTACATTAAATGTATCATTACGACATTAAGCCATTTCCATACCTCGTGCCAAGTATTCCAAGTGAGGACACTTGTCAATGTTGCATAGGGGGAAGGTTAGTTTATTAATTCCTAAAATATCATTTCTATTTACTCCAAAAAGGTTTAACATCACCTCAAATCTGTACTTTGCCTTTGTCTCATTAAAATCTCATTGCTATATCGCACAATTATCATACCTTTATTCCCAAATTATTTCTTATTGTCAGACTTGATGTGACCTATAATTAAATTATTTGGCAACCTGCAGTAAGAGCTATAATTTCTCTTGTAAAAATACATCACCATTGTTCATGTTAAGAATAACTGAGGAAATCAAAAGAAAGTCCATAGTTTTAAATGAGTAGTCTGAAACTCAAGAAGGAATAAGGCATTATCGACCACAGAGAAGACAAATTGAAAAACTGGCAAGAACAGATGGGAGGACAGTTGCAGAGGCATGAGCCGGTAGTACATGGTGTTTTACTTTCAGATGTTGAAGTAGTAAGGAGGTTTAATGCATGCGGCTGGCTAGGATATTTCTTGAAGTTAATAGAATTTGATGAAGACACATCAGCTGAATTTGCAAATACTTTTGAGGAAGGGCAGGCAACTGTATGGGGATTGACAGTGGTCACCATAAAAGAATAGATAGAAAAAGTAACCAGGTTACCAATGGTTGGGGAGCACTACCCCAATGTGCATGATACCAGATCAGCTAGGGCCCAATTTACCCTACCGAGTGACCCTCCTCTGGAGATTACCAAGCAAGGGTGCAAAAGAATGTCTAGACCTCTGCCATATAATGAATTGGATACACATATTATCAGGTATTTTACCTGTGAAGGAAGATTTTATAATTTGCATGCACATAACTTTAAATTACTTAGTTACATAAGGCATAATCTTCCAATGAATGTTCCCAATTTCTTGTACAATATGCTATAATCAGTGCTGAGGAAAACTAGAAAGGAAATGTCAATTCTGTCACCCACGATGCCCTGATTAAATTTCTAATAGAGAAATATCTTAGGGATGTCTCTTAGTTGGCATGGTTAGAATTTTTCCAGCATAAAACCCTGCAACCTCAGGTTAATCCTAGTGTGCAATCTAGCCATGATGATGCAATACCGATTGGCCCAGCTATTAAGCAAGACACCCAGGGGGTAGAAATTGAAAATATGCAAGAAAGTATGCCTTTACCTATTCATGTGAGAAATGTACCTACTTCTACCTAAACAAAAGGAAAATATAAATTAGAGGGAGAAACCTTTGTTCCTGCAGCCAAGCTACAAAACCCTAAAACCTCAAAGGGGAAGAAAAAAAAGTTGATTCCTGCAGTAGAGAAACCGAAGAAGGTTATTAAGAAAAAAGATGTGTAAATTGAAGAAACCCCTATGCAAAGAAGCCATAGAATGAGAGGAAATCTCCCTAGAGTATCCTCAAAAATCTAATCTACTTCCCCTAAGAAATCTGATGAAGAGCCTCATGTACAAATTATTCCAGATGATTCCCCAAATCAGTCTAAAATTCCAGACATTTCTCAAAATCCAAAAGAGACATGTGAAGCTAAACCTGATGTATACCAAAACAACCCCCAAGAAATTCATCAGGATATCTCAGACATCAATGAGGAGGATGCCTCAATAACTCATTAGTCAGCCTACTCAGAGACTGCCCTAGTTCCCTATAAAAGAACCTAGTTAACAAGTTTCTTAGAACAGTCATGGAAGGAACAGAGGAGGCAAAATAACTAGGCTGAAGATTGTGGCCCAATCACCTTGCAGATGCTTCTCTTTGGATTACATAATAAGTATGTTTTGAAAACAACCTTATGGGGAGAGGAGAAAAATAAAATGAAGAAGGTAATAACAGAGGAAGGGGAGGAGATTGCAGATTTAAAAGAGCAATTGGCAAGACAAAAACAAAAGATGGATCATACCCTTAAGTTGGTTGATCAAATAATTACTTGTAGGCCATCACCTAGGGTTTATGCCATCAGTTTGAAAGATCAGTTCCTCTTGTTTCAATTAATGATGACCATTAGAGACATAGACTCTGAGTTTAAAATAGCTCAAGAATTTTATGGCCTATACCAGACCCTTCCCTCATGGCAGAAGAACTTACTTTGTGAACTGTATATACATAACTTCATCATTCCAGCATAAACCAAGTGGAACCCTCTAATTTACATAGGGGATGTACACTTGAGGGTATTAATGTCCTAGATGCACAATGAGGCCAATTATGACAGACAGTTGGAAAATTATAGGGAACAGGAGAAAACAGAACCATTGCCATTGAGGGCAGAGAGCAGCAAACTGGATGTACTCCTTAGAGATTGGTTCAATCTGACCTATGGAAAAATCAAAGAGGAAACAAGGGAGAAATTTTTTGGGATCAGAACAGAGGTCTATGCTAAGTATGATGGCATGTCTTACTTCATCTTTCAAAGAGCCCTAGCTGGTGCCAGAAGCAGGTGGAGTAGATTACCTGAAGCATTTAAGAAGTCAAAGCCACACAAACCTATCAACCTCCAAGAATTTATTCACAGAGAACCAAAACACATGCATCTGGGTAGACAAATTAGACAAGAAATCTAGTGTCCACTCACCATGCAGCCACCTATGCTCCTTTGGCCCATGTATGACATCAATACTGAAAGGCTTGACTGGTTGCAGGAGGATCACAAAGTGGATGTCTAGAAGAAGACAAGGGGATTCTATTACACTTTCAAGAGCCAGAGGTGGGGAAGGATAGAGGCTGGTGATTTTCAAGTAACTACCAGAAGATGCAATACTTGAGGAAAAGCATTCAACTTACCAGGGGGCAGATGATGAGACCATTTACTGTCTCTATTATATTGATCTTAATACTCTGTTTTTAAGTATTACCAAAATATTTGTGGACTTATAAATAGTTGAACTTGTGTCAAAGTATTGTTAGAATCGTAAAACCCATGGGTAGATAGTTATGTCATGTTTTGCCAATATATATATATATACATATATATATATACATATATATATATATATATATTGCAATATTTCATATAGAAATCAAAATGTGTGTTCTAATATATGGATCAACATGATTAAGTTTACTTGTATGAATATTTTTGCATGATAACTAACCTGCCAGAAAGTAGGAGTAGCTTGAGAGTGGTCGACAACATTTAAAGAGGACATTGAAATCCAGCTACAATGGGAAACCATCATGGCACCAGAAGACACGACTACTATAAATGAGGAGCCACTATTCCAGAAATGTAGGAATGTAGCACTGCTATATTCCCTCTGCGCTCATCATCGTGTTGACTTGGTCACCCAGACTTCATTGTATATGTCGTGGGCTGTTACGTTTCCCTTTTTCTTCTCTGGCATGATTTTAGTTAGATCTTTTCTTTTCTATATTAGAATAAAGTGTCAATCCTCTATTTATAGGGATTTGAATATTAGTTTGGAAGTTCAAAAGTTTTTGGAATACATTATTTTTGTTGAATCTTGCACAACAAGTTCATTTCCAGTTTTATGTATCATTCTTAAGTAATCAGTTATTGAAATATAATGATGTGACTTTTGGTTTATCTTTTGTGTTAGTAGATTAGCAGAAGTCGACCAAGGGGGCCAACTTGGGAGGTGGATTAGAATAGAGTAGAGTAGATTTACTTTCAACATTCCCAACATTTTTAGATAGAAGATTACAATTTCTTCCTGCAACATTGTACTTTGTGAATGTTCCTGCAACACCTGCAAGGATAGTTATAGTGAATTCTCTAGGTTGAAACAATAGGCTTAAGTAGAGTTTACAATTTGTAGCATTCATTTCAGTAAGGAGTAAGCGTGTTTCCTTTCCTGTAGCTCAAGTATAGATTCCTTTCATGTATTTTACCTTCATGTAGTATAGGTAGACTTGGTGCACATACTGTGCCGTACCATTTCAAGTATACGTCCCTGGGTTGACAAACTAAATGCACCTCATGGTGGGAGAAGTAATCCTTAGATTGAATAAACTATTCCTAAGAGAGGCTTTGGGAATGATTACTAAGAACCTATTGTGAGGCGGGTCAAACATCTTCGAGTGGCATAACGTAACCCGAGCGACATCACTGAGTGACATCACTGAGCAGCATGAGCAGCATCACCAAACAACATAGTGTAACCTGAGCTCCAGAACTACCTGAACACCACTGATAACCAAACACTTCAACTTAGTTCCATTTCACCTTATTTGGTTGCTAGAGCCTTGGTTGGATTTCCAGAGGTTTACAAACTACCTCAACAAACACTAGATTGAAAAACAAACTACTAAGCAACTATGGTGTTCGTTCACCAAATTGACCTCGGTCATTACAAAAGTGGATGAACAAAACACCTTATAAACAACTTACAAACCCAAAATTCTTTCTAACCTAGGTGTTCCTACACCATACTCCCCCAAAAGAGAGAAGTCAACCTCCAAGTGATTGGATCAAGTCAGGATCAATGCCTAACTTCTTGAAGTTGGTCTCTAGCACCCACGTAGCCTCCGAATTATCTTGTCCTTGACACTTGACCAGATGTTCCATGTAGGTCTACTTTCTAGTCTACTTGACAACTCTCAAATTCAAAATCTTCTCGGCCTTTGGTTTTGATGCAACAGGAAGTTTTAGTGCTTTGAGATCCTATGTATCTACTGCCAGATCATGACCTCCTTCTGGAATAGGTCCTTTATAGGACACCATATCTTCCACATTGAAAACTAGAGATAATTCTATATCTACAGGAAGATCAACTTTATAAGCATTAGACCCATACTTTGCCAAAATTGTAGAAGGGCCTATCTTCCTCATCTGAAGCTTATTCAAAACACCATTTTGCAACCTTGCTTTGTTTAGGTGCACCATGACCAAATCTCCCACTTGAAACTAAGCATCTCTTTTCTTGGCATCTACCTTTTGCTTGGTGGGAGTTGTACTCTCCACTAATGCTTTCTTCACTATGTCATGGACTTCTTTCATGGATTGAGAAAAATATTCAGCATAACCACTCTTTTCTGCGCTACCTCCAAGATCCCTAAGTTCACATATACCCCTAGGATGAATCCTATATACTATTTCGAAAGGGGTTTTTCCAGTGGATCGATTGACTATATCATTATAGGCATATTCTGCTTGAGAAAGTAACTGATCCCATGATTTTCCATATTCTTTTGTGAGACATCTCAAAAAATTTCCTAAACTTTGGTTCACCACTCCAGTCTGGCCATCGGTCTATGGGTGGTATGCTGAGCTAAAGGAAATATTTGTACCAAGCTTCTGTCACAAGATTTTCCAAAAATGACTCATAACTTAGAGTCTCGGTCTGATACAATACTCAAAGGTAATACATGTATCCTTACTCCTTCTTTGAAGAATATATTTTTTATGTAACATGCATCATGTGTGGTCTTACATGGCACAAAGTGAGCCATCTTGTTGAATCTGTCCACAATCACAAATATGTTGTCCATTCCCTGCTTGGTCTTCGGAAGTCCAACTACAAAATCCATACTGAGGCATTCCCAAGGTCTATTTGGGATTTCAAGGGGCTAATACAATCTTGCATTGGATGAAATCCCTTTTTCCTTTTGACAGACTATACAAGTCTCTACATATCTTTGGACATCCCTACTCATTTTTGGCCAATAGTAGTACCTCTTTACTAATTCTAGAGTTTTATTCAGCCCAAAATGTCCACTTAATGAACCATTATGCTTCTCTTGTACTAAGTTCTCCCTCATTGAACCTCTCAGTACACATAGTTTTCCTCCTTTAAACAAAATACCTTCTTAAAGAGTATACACAGATTACTCACTATGAAAGTGATTTTTAAAATTTTGACATGCCTTGTATGTTGCTAAAAAGTCTTCGTCTGTTGGATAATAAATCCTTGAATATTTCTATGCCAATGCTTCTTAACTTAACTTCTTGAACCATGAGAAACCTTGTACTTAATGCATTTTCTACCTTATTTTGTACTCCCTTCTTGTGATTTATGTTGAAGGTGTAGGCTTGTATATACTCCACCCATTTCATATGCTTATGCCTTAGTTTATCTTGTCAATTCAGAAGACTTAAATCCTGGTTGTCAGTAAAGACTACAAATTATTTGGGAAGGAGATAATGTCTCCATTTCCTTAGTGCTTGTACTAATGCATATAATTCCAGATCATATGAGGAATACTTCCTCTTTGTATCACTAATTTTTTCACTATGAAAAGCTACTGGCTTTCCTTCTTGACTCAAAATTGCACCAACAACAATGTTGTCGGCATCACACTCCACAGTAAACAACTTGTCAAAACTAGGAAGTGTCAATATCGGTTGAGTTTCTATCATTTCCTTCAAATCTTAAAATCCCTTATTAGTCTGCTCATTCCATTGGAACTTAGCTTTCATACCCCCTTTTATGGTATCTAAAACAAGTGCACTGATAACACTAAACTGCCTGATAAACTTCCTATAGGACTATGCTAATCCATGGAAGCTTCTTACTTTTTTTGCTAACTTTGGTGTAGTCCAATTCAAGATTGCTTCCACCTTGATTTTATCCATCTTCAAGTTACCTTCTGAGATAACAAAACCTAAGTATACCAACTATTGCTTCATGAACTCACTCTTTTCCAAGTTTATTGTCAACTTCTCCTCATGAAATATTTGCATCACCATTTGCAGATGTCTAAGATGATCCTCTTTTGTCTTGTTGAACACTAGGATGTCATCTAAGTACACTACAACTCATTTTCCAATGAAGTCCTTCAAAACCTCTTTCATCAATCTCATAAATGTAATTGGGGCATTTGAAAACCCAAAAGGCATAACCAGCCACTCATAAAGTCCCTCGATAGTCTTAAAAGCATTCTTCCACTCATGTCCACTTTTAATTCTTATCTGATGATATCCACTCTTAAGATCTATCTTGGAGTAATACCTAGCTCCACCGAGACAATCCATCAAATCTTCTATCCTCAATATAGGTAACTTATATCTAATAATTATTATATTTATGGCTTTGGAATCGGTACACAATCTCCAAGTACCATCCTTATTTGGGGCTAAGACTGTGGGAACAACACATGGACTTATGCTCTTTCTAATCAACCCCTGGTTAATTAGTTCTTCAATTTGGGTAGCAATTTTTTCATTTTTCTGTGGGTTCTTTTTATAAGAAAATTTATTTGGAAGTGAGGCCCCTGGGATTAAGTCAATCTTATGACTAATAGTCCTCTTAGGTGGTAGGGTATTTGGTTGAACATCACTAACTATGGTCTGGTATTGAGTTAACAACCTTTGGATTTCTAAAGGTAATTCTTTCCTCTTATTTCCCTCTTTATTCTTCAGTTTCAAAACCAAAGCAAAGCCCACTCCATCTTCTTCCTCCAATGTCTTCAAGAACCCTTTCTCATCGACCAATAGTAGGTTAGGACCCCCTTTCTTCTCTGTACCTTCTTCCAATATTGACTGTATCTTGAAACCCACACCATATTTCTTAAAGGAATAGGAGTTCTTAACTCCATTATGCACTGCAACTCAGTCCAGCTGCCAAGGTCTACCCAATAATAGATGACAAGCATTCATGGGTAGGATATCACACAAAACTTGGTCCTTATATCTCCCTATGGAAAATTCTACCCAAGCTTGTTCATTAACTAATACATGTTGATCTTTATTCAACCAAGTAACCCTATAAGGATTAGTATGAGGAATCCTTTTTAACTTTAGTTTTTCAATAGCTTCTAAAGAAACTATGTTATCAGTAGAACCTGAATCTATGATAACTTTAAAAACCTTATCGAGTACCTTGCATTTGACTCAAAATAGAGACCTTCTTTAGCTTGGATCTTCTTTGATGGGTTCTTTGAGGAGTGCTCTGTGAATCATCAAATTCTCTCCCATCTCAGAGTCTAGTGCAACTTCTGCTATCTTGTTGTTAGAAGACTCTTCTTGCACATAGTAGACTCTGTTCTCTCCTCCTTGTGATGTAGAGATCTTCTTAGGACACCTATATGTAGGATGCCCAAATTTTTTACAATTGTAACACTTCATTGAAGAGAAATAAGATCCTCTTCCCTGGTTATTGGTTCTTCCTCTTGAATTATTATTTGAACCTCTTCCTCAGTTGTAACCACCTCTTGTGTTACTAGATTCTCCTTGATTCTCAGTGAGTTTGGAATCACTCTGATTCTTAGCTTCAAAATTCCTTCCTCCATATCCTCCTTTGTGACCTCTACTATCTTTTCCTCTTCCTCTACTATTTGAATCTTGCTTATTTTTGAACTTCTCCTCTACCTTGAGGGATAGTTGATAGCATTGGTGTATTGTCTTGGGGCTTAAGAGACTAATTTCCTCTTAGATACTCCACTTGAGACCATTCAGATACCTAGCCACTTTTAGGCTCTCTTCTTCCATTACATGCGACCTTAAGCATAGCTTGTGAAATTCTTCTATATAGGCACTAACTTCTAAGATTTTTTGTCTCATATTTTGTCTTTTCTTGTGCAAATTCACTTCATAATCACCAGGAAGATACGTTTCCTTCATTTTGGCCACCATACCTTTCCAATTGGTTATGGGGTTCTTTCCTTCTTTATTCCTTTCATCTTGGACAAATTTCCACCAAGTGAGAGTAGTTCCTCTCAATCTTGTCTTGGCTATTCTGACTTTCTGAGCTTTGGTCACATTTTCATAGTCAAAGTGATTCTTGAGACCTTCTATCCACTCCATGATTAATTCTAGTTCCATCTTGCCACTAAATAGAGGCACACCTTCTAAGGACTTACCACTCATTGCCTTCAACAATTTCAAGAATGGCTCTTCTTGGAGCACAGGGTCTGGCTCTAGTATTATGTCTTCCTAGACCATTGATTTACCCTTTCCATCAGCTCACTGACCGTTGCAATCCTAAGATGAACTTCTTCTAACTTAGTTTCCATTTTGGCCAACTGTTCCTTTAGGAGTCTATTCTCCTCTACGTTCTTTGCTAACTCTACGTTGGTCACCATTTTGCATGAATCTACAGACTTGTCTGAAGATAACACCCAAACAACACAAGCCCAAATATTTTGGCTCTAATACCAATCTGATGGGGAGTTTGGGTCTACAACTAGGGAGTCAGCCAGACTCTGCTCAAAGGTCTCTTTCTTAGACCTTCTAGGGTATTCTAAACCCTAACCCAAAGGAAGTCACTAAGATCTTCACCATTTTCTCAAGACCTAATCCCCATCAACAATTTTTTTCTTCCTTTACTCACTGAACCTACAAAGGTAGATTCATTCTCCTAGCTAAACCGACTCATTTATCCAATACAATCAAAACGTATTCTCTCTCCTTTCTTCCCTAGCTGTACCATCACCAAGGTCGCCTAGGGTAAGAACTCCACCTTCATGTCTAACACCTCTCCTACAAAAACAAAACATAAAACTATGTACAAGGGTTCCCCTTGAATTCTATCCAGGCACATGGTTCTCACCATGGATTCAAAAACCTCGAGGAGCCATGTAATATTTACTACCCAAAATGGGCCAGGAACTCACAACTTGCAAAAAAAAAAATAATCTACTTTCACTTAAAATAGACAATAATGCTCAAAAATAGACTAAAAACACACTCTGCAACTTTTATTAACTTTCTTGAATCTCTTATGAAAAGCTATCCCCCTCTTCAACCAAATCTACATCCAACAATATATATATCCCGCGCTCTTAAAAAACTTTAACCAAACTCATGAATGAAGGCACGAGCGATCATTAAGAAACCTCCCATCACTTTTAACAAGTGTAACTGTCCATTTAAGACAAAGGTGACACGTAAGGATCCATTACAATTGACTAAGTTGGTCATAAAAGACAAAGCCATGATTTATGGGTCATTAACTGACATTACTGAGTGTCAGAATGAACTGAGCCTCAACAGAGAACGTCAGTACAAACTGGACACCCATAAGAAATCTTGAGCAACATCCCTAAGAGACATAATGTAACCTAAGCGACATCACCAAGCGACACCACCGAGCAGCCTGAGAAGCATCACTGAACAACATAGTGTAACTCGAGCACTAGAACTTCCTGAACACCAGTGGTAACTGAGCACTTCAACTTAGTGTCCTTTCACCTTCTTCAGTTGCTAGAGCCTTGGTTGGATTTCCATAGGTTTACAAACTACCTCAACACACACTAGACTGAAAAACAAACTACTAAGAAACTATGGTGTTCATTCACCAAATTGACCTTGGTCATTACAAAAGTAAATGAACAAAAAGCCTTACAAACAGCTTACAAACCCAAAATTCTTTCTAACCTAGGTGCTCCTACACCACAACCTTGGTTTTGCAGAGCCAAAATTGTAGAAGTTCCAACCTTTCCTTGGTTGTGACTTTTTAGTTGGCCAAATCACTTGGGTTTCCCAACATTGGATTGGCAAGTCCATAGGAAATCCAATCTATTGATTTGAGCACCAACAAGTTGGTCAAATGATAATATTATTAGCCTAAAATGAATAGCGATATATAGAGGTATGTGGAGATTTGTATTGTCTATCAGAAAGAAAAAGGAACTTCATCTAATGTAGGGTTTTATCAACCCCTTCCAATCCCAAATAGAACATGGGAGTGCCTTAGTATGGACTTTGTGGTTAGAATTCCTAAGAAAAAATAGGGTTTGGATAGTGTCTTTATGATTGTGGATAGATTTAGTAATATGGCCCATTTTGTTCCATGTAAAACCACCCATGATGCATGCTATATAGAAAATATCTTCTTTAGGGAAGCAGTTCAGATTCATGGTTTACCCTTGAGCATTGTTTCAAATAGAGACTCCAAGTTTATGAGTCATTTTTGGAAGACTTTGTGGTAGAAGCTTGGAACTAACCTCTCTTTTGGTTTTTCATATCATCCACAAACAGATGGACAGATTGCGGTGGTTAATAGGAGTTTGGGAAACCGTTTAAGGTGTCTCACCAAAGAATATGGACAAACATGGGATCAATTTATTTCTCAAGAAGAGTTTTCCTACAATGATACCATAAATAGGTCCACAAGTAACAGTCCATTTGAAGTGGTCTATGGGATCCATCCTAGATGCACATATGAGCTTAGAGACCTAGGGAGTGTAACACCCCAAAATTGGCACTTAATAACTTAATCAATTTTGGTGCATTTTCTTATCTTCGAAGTCCTATTTTACTAGGCAAATTCTTCTAATTGACTTTAATCGACTGAGTTTCAAATGCAGAAAACCCAAATTTGCATAAATCTGACATTACAATTTAATTCCTAAATCTAAAATGATTATTAGCTAAAACCCCTATGATTAATTGATTTAATCCTAAAGTCCTAAAGTACTTTTAATTAAATCAAATACACCCTCTTTGGCTAATATACATAAAAGGAATTAAAGAATTATTATTATTAATAGGATGAATTATCCTCAAAAGG
>MU225326.1:1339483-1362605 GCA_018584345.1 Thuja plicata | reverse complement strand
ATTTATCATTTATTTTGTAGAAGCTAACAATTTATGTTCTAGAGCTTATAATTTCAATTTGTTAATCAATTCTAGCTTAAAAGAGCATACATTTCAAAGATTTCAAGCTCTCTTTTTCATAGAATAGAAGCATTTCTTATCATATTTAGTTGCTGATTTTTCACTTTCAATGGCTATTTCACACACATTTGCACTCTAAAAATCCTCCATATTAGAGCAGATCCGGTTGTTGGCTCTCGTTCTGAGGGTATACTACAACAATCACTCCTAATTAGGAGGCAACAGGTCGTCTCAATCCCTTCGTAGAGAAAACAATTCAATGTTTGTCTTTGCGAATCCATGGATTGAATAATGACTATGTTGAGTTTCTTGTTGGATTGAGAGGTCACATTCAGCAATAAACAGGGAGTAGTGTAGAGAGGAGTGGATATGCAGAGATATTTTCTCGGTCCATGAAGGAGGTTCATGATACAGTAAAGAAAGCCCTAGTGGATAGTACTACCCATACAAATAAAAAGGTAGATGATAGGAAAAAGGATGTTCAATTCTATGTTGGTGATCTTGTGATGGTCCACTTAAACAAGGCAAGGTTACATAAGGGTATCCCACACAAGCTTCAGATGAGAAGGATAGGCCCTTGTGCCATTCTAGAAAAGTATGAAAATAATGCTTAAAAGGTAGAGTTACCTATAGACATATGACTTTCCCCAATTTTCAATGTTGCAAACTTAGTGTCTTACAAAGGACCAATTCCAAAAGGATACCATAGTCATTTAGAATATGTAGAGGAGGTAAAGGCTTTGAAGCTACCAAGAATATCCAGGCCACAAGCAGAGAATATTTTGAGCTCTAGAGTAGCTAAGTAGAGAAGGACCAAGGTGTACATGGAGTATCTGATCAAATAGAGAGGTAAGGAAGATTCAAAGGATACTTGGGTGCTGGAGACAAAGTTTCACAAGTTGGGCATAGATCTTATTTTGATCCAATCAAGTGAGATGTAACTTATTTTTGTTTAGGTGAGAATGGTGCAGGAGCACCTAGAGTAGAAGCCCCACTTTTTTTTGTGTTGAATCATTAATGTTATTTAATTATGTTTAGGAAAGTTAAGGATCATTTTGTTTTATTCTAGGAGAAAGTGTGTTAAGTTGTGTGTGGGTTTGCTCCAATTGACCTTTGCAAGGTCCTGATAACCAAAATGAGTCAATTTGCTTGTTTTGCAGTCAAATTCCTTAGAAGGAAATTTTTGAGGTGTTTATGGTCCTAGGACATGTTGTAGAACCTTTTGGTGTCCAATCAAGTCATTTAAATATGAAGAGAGCAAGAATGAAAAAAAGTGTAAAAGTTGCTTGAGCAACTTTGCAACTTTTCAATGTTGCTCGACAACATTTTGAAAAAGTTATAAAAACCACCCAAAGGTAGTTATGAGTCATTTTAGATAGTTCCAATCAGATTTATAGACATATTTATGAGCCTTGGATACCATGTAATCAGGTTGGCTACCATTTGGTATAATTCACTAAGCAATTGGAAGGAACAACAACTGTGTTTTTGTGAATTTCCATTTTAAGCTTGGTTTAATGGATTGAATTCCTTACTGTTTCATTGTAATTAGGAACTACTAGTTGATTTACCTTTCTATTTAAGTAGGTTAGTGTGTATCTTGTATTTTGTGTATTGAATGTAAATAAACTCCCTGCTATGTGTTCTCTGGACCAGACATGGTTGTACATAGAAAAATGGTTATCTGGGAATTTCTACCTATGGAAAACACATGTGCCTTGGTGAAATTGTAGATGATTCATTGTATAGTATTTTCCTTTTTTGGGGGGTTAGTAGTGGTGATGGTGAATATTGAGCTCTTGCCCTACGCGAGCTTGGCTATAGCCTGAATAGGGACAAAAGAGTAATAGAAAAGTAAAGCATGCAAGGTTGCATTTAAATGTGCAATCCAATGGTTGGAGGATTATGAGTGGGAAGTATTTAGAATCACAAATAAATGGTGGAGACCGATGTCACAAAATCACTTGGTTTTGAGAGAAAATGTAGCAAACTGGCCTAATAGCCCTATATTTAAGGACTCGATCCCTAAGTGTTTAAATATATTGTACGGAGTGACCAACATACTAAAACCCTAGAAATCCTTTGAGTCTCTATAAAGGGTATCTGGATCAAAATTTAGTTTTGGGACTTCTTTGGGAAGTTGGAAAGTTAATGGTGAAAAGGTGCCTGGATAGTGCTACAAGAAGACCATAGGCCATTCCCTTATTTCTAGGAGTTTGAATGGTAAAAGGAAAATTGAAGAATCAAGACCATTAAGAAAAGAGTTATTTGACCTCTTAGATGATTTTCACAACCATGTTTTCTTCTGTGAAGAAATTGTAAAGGATTTGGGGAATCTACCCTTGTAGATTCAGTGTAGACTGAAAGCTAAATTGGTGGGGAAGTTCTTGGTTTGGGGGTTAGGAGAACTTAGTGTTCCACCCTGTGGTTTGGGGTTTGAGTGAAGCCCTAGAGGGTCATTAGAGACCTAGTTTTGAGTCAAGATGACTCAAGAAGGACAACCCTATTAAGCATGCAATAATATTAAAAATTTATAGAGGATGTATCTCAATCTATCCCATGAGACTTCCTCATCTCTAAGATTAGAGGGAGAAGTAGGTCTTCTAAGAATCTGAGCCTAAAGTCACGCATTTCCATAGATATTTATCAAATTATCTCAGATTATGCTGACATAGACAAACATAAAAAGGTTGGTTATATAATGTATTTAGCATTTCACCCGTGTTCCAGCGTTTGAAGCCATAGATGCTTATGATTAAACTAGTGGAGGAAAAATTCCCTCTTACTGATTAGATAAACACACAAGAAAATGGTTTTTTTTATGAATTGGACAATGATAGTACTATGGTATGCTTCCTCACATGCTCTCAAATATTTTAAGATAAAGTATTTCTTTTCAGGTTTTTTTAATGGAGGATTGTTATTTTTAATGGTTTCTATCTATAAATTAGTTTAAGCTAAGGTATCACTTTGAATTTATTGTACTAAGAAAGTTTTATTAGTTGTAACCATATATCTCTGTGATATTTTGCAATAAGAGTTTAAGTTTTATTAGTACTTGTCGATAGGATAAGCAAGTACTATTACAATGACTTTTATATTTATTGCTTTAACTGGTATTAAGAAAACTTGTATAGATCAAATACAAGTTATTACATTTACTATTTTGTATAGTACAAATATAATAATTTTAAATTGATAACATATACAAATTATTTCTTGATAAAGTGATTGGCTGAATTATTTTAAGTCTTATACATAATGTTTTCGGAGTTCAAGTTAAATCTCATTCATTCAATGAATCCACATTAGGGGCGATATCATTGTATGGTCCTGGGATTAACACGAGGTCTTTTAAAGAATCAACATATGATCAAATTTGAATGTTTTTTGAAAGCTCCTTTCAAAGTTAAAAACAATTGTAGATTGTTGGAAATAATGGGAAGTGTGTACTGAGAGGGGAGGGGTGAATCAGTACCTCTAAAACTTTTATCTCTTTTAACCTTTATCCATTGTATAATCAATTGTATAACCAACCAACTATTATGTACTATCTTTGTGTAAGATATTACAATTCATAAACTTTAACAAACATGTAAATATTCATAGAAACATTCATGAAAGTAATTGACTCATAACACAAGATATGGTAATGCTGAAAACCCCTATTAGAAGGTAAAAACTACGGTGGGGATGACAGCCACAAAAACTTCACTATATACAGATTGGAAGGGGTTAGTTAAGGCTTACAATTTGATCACTTCTTATGATCTACCTCGTTAGGAATATTATGCGGAGATTGGTTAAGGTCTACTCTATTAAGAGCTTTAGCAACACTGTTTAGTGTAAACTCGGTTAAGATATTTACAATAGGATTGTTAAATCCACCTTTCTTGAAAGGATTTCTTCTATTTGCTAAAATTTTTAGAATGCAGACAAAAATACTCATTGACTTGAGTGTATGCAATCTAACGATTGTTAATTATATATCCATTAAAAATCACATGTATAAATGTATCACCTAATGTGATTGATTAATACCTCTATTGCTCGGTAGCCTCTGTTCTTAGTTCTTGATAACCAAAATCATCTTTTGTTGTTCTGCTTCTTGAAACTCTCATTCTGATCCATAGATGTTCTCATAGGCTACATTCATCCTCTCATCCTTTTAATTGAATGATTACAACATCTATTTATAATATAGATTGACCTAATTAAGTTTCATGTATTAAAAACTTAACTCTATGATCAAAGGTTTACAACTTGAACTTGATCTCCTAGTCTGCATGTTTTTAATCAGTTAGAGTAATTAAAACAATTACAATAATGTTTCTTGTTCCTCAAGAAATGGATTTAAAACAAATAAAAACTCTATAAATATAATATAGTTATTTTATTTGACGTGGAGTCAGATCCACTTTTCTCAGGATATAACTGACTTTCAGTGTCTGATGCTCGGTTTGCTCTGAAATCAGTTTGACCGTCTTTCGGTGTTCCTTTGTTGAACTTTTTGTCAGGTTCCTCTCTTGTTTGTTCTCTCATTTTTCATATTATTATGTTCGTTGGGTTCCACTGTCGGTTTCCTCTTGTCGGGTTCCACTTTATCATCTTTGGGTTGCACTGTCGGTTTATACTGCAAAACTTGTGTCGTCAGGTTTTCCTTTACTTAAAAATTTTGATCTGAACTGAAAAATTGACTTTCAGTGTAGTGTAACTGATGGTTTAATACAACTATTTTCTCTTTTCATACTAATGACAAAACTTTATTTCATCAATCTCCCCCTTTGACATTAGTATCAAAAATTGATATGTGCAGAATACTAAAGATTTATAGTATGTACACCATGTATATTACCTTAGTCATTTCATGACTCCCCCTATGCATATGCCGGTATAGTATAGTATATGTGTATGTACACTGGTCTTTATACTATCTCTTCCTTTTTTCCTTTGTGCTCCTTTTCCCCTTTTTTCTTTTTGTACATATCATTTTCCTTTTCCCCCTTTTTTGATATTAAGGGAAAAGGTGTATACCTATAGCTTATAAAAAATATGAGAGTGAGAGGTCTTCATTTCCTCCATCATCTTCTCCCATTTCTCCTTTATATTTTCAAGAGCCATATGCTCTAATGTAATCTGGGCATGCATGTCATAGATGATGTCTGCTACAGACATCTCAGGGGTGGCAATAAGTTGCCTTGCTGAACTTAGGTGTTGTTGCAGAAGTGTGAGGTTCGGTAATAGTAGACTATATCTTGGTGACCTCTTCTCAAAATTGTGACTTTGCTTCCCAAATTTCTTGTCTTAACCTTTTGATCTCTATGATCTTTTCATAATGCAATTTGATTGCATTTCCATTTGTGGTTAGACTTTGTGCACTTGCATGTAGATTGAAATTGATCTTTGCAATCTTGTCATTGTTATCCTTTGTAAATTTCTCTAAAGTGCATAGCTTTTGAAATAAGGAAACAACTTCAGTAATGATTGGATCTAATTCATTTGATAACTCTGAAAGATTTACCTTATTTTCTACCACTTCTTGGCTGATCTTTTCTATCAATTTGTATTGAAACTTCTATTCTGCTCGCTCCTTAATCGCCTTTTCTGCATCTACATTCTGTTTTGTGATGGCATCGATGAGAATAACAAGTTGATCCAGAATGGGGGCATTGTGATCAACATCAATGTCGGGAACCATCTAGCTTAAGATATCCCTTGTTTTCTCCAATACCAATGAGTCTCGGTGCTACTTCTTAAGCTTTTCTTGCAAAGCTTTCCTTTGATAAATTTCTCCATATTCTTGGAGTGATTCAAAATCTAATGTAGTTGGGTCACACTTAGGTATTTCTATGATTTCATCTAGTGTGACTTCCAACTTGTTTTTCTTGGTCTTCTTCATTTTCTTCTATGGTGCACCTGTATGTAAAACTAGTTCCATCTTTTCTACTTGGTCTGATGTGCTAGATGGCTTCTGTGGTGTTGTACCTTTTTCTTGTTGCTTGGTGTTTGCCTATCAGTTGTCTGAGGATGTCTCCTTATCAACCTTTGGTGTATCTATAGCTTTGCCTTTGGTGTCCTTCGGCATGGTATCAACTGTCGTATCTTTCTCATCTTTCTCTTTTTGCACTTCTTATTTATCTTTCACTTGTGCATCTTTTTATGTTTGGTCTCCATCTATTTGTTGTGTGTGATCTATATTTGTAACATTTTTATCACCATATTTTTGTTTTGCACCAATGACCTCCCGTTCATCAGTTGCATCCTTATTTTCTTCTTCTCCTGCATCCTCAGGTATTCTTATATTGGGCTCTGGGGTCTTCTCCTTCTGTAAGATTATATTGATTTCTTTAATCAATAATGGCATCTCGCCTGGTATGTGTACTTGTGAAGCATCAATTGTAGTGTCCTATTTGTTGGTTTGGTCCTTGACAACAGTGACATCTTCATCTTTCTTAATTTCATTTGAAGGATCATTGGTGATGTCAATAATAGTATTATCCATAGTATTGTCTGGCCATGTATCATCAACAACATCCATATCCTTGTTGCCTGTTGTGTTCAATTCTTCTTTGTCCAATTCTACTGTTGTGGCATCTTTATCAGTGAGAGTAATATGTTTGGGGCTCTGTATAGCCTGATCGTCCTTGGTCTATTGATTTTTGGTAAGATCTATTTGTAGCTCAGGACTTGTATCCTTTTAGGAATATCAAGTATCTTTCTCCATTCAACCGTAGTCTTCCTGTCTAGTTCCAGTAGATGTCCTTGAAACACTTGGTAGGCTCTCAACTTTGGTGAGAACCTTTTGGAGTGATTCTTTGTCATCTCTTTAATTTCCTCCATTTTTGATTCGGGAGGCATGCCATATACTAGGGATATTTCCCTAATCTCTTTCTCAGAGTGTAAGGCAAATGTCCATCTTGCCGATAATCTATCTTGAAGTTCTTTTGGCATATTATCTGCTAGTTGTATTGGGAGATATTTGAATATACACATCATTTTGATAATTGCCTCTTTAATTTTATTTTGATCCACTAGATCCAATGTTAGCCATTTATTAATCTTTCTATCATTGATTGTACCTAATTTGATAATTGAGGCACATACTTCATCAACAGTTTCAAGAATCTTATTCTTTTCTGTTTGGACAGATTCATCCTTCTCTATGTCCTCTATATCTTCCTTATTTAGGATTAGTTTCATTCTCCTCTTTGGTGTTGTGGTCTTTGTGGTTGGAGGTTTTCTTTTTTAGGTCCTTACTTGACCTTTCTTAACCGATGAAGGACTTGCATCCTTTGTTGTCTAACTCCTGGTCCTTGATGCAGCAGTAGTCGTAGGTTTCTTTTCTAGTGGAGGTGGTGGTGTATCTGAATCTATTGACTCTGATTCACTCTCCTTCTCAGCTTCACCGACGGGTGACTGACCCTCGATTTCTTCTATCTTTTTAGTTTCTTCTTCTGTTACCAACAAACTTTTCTTCAAATTATTAACCATCTTATCTTTCTTCCTATCAATCTTCTTTACAACCAAGTCAGTTTTAATCCTTTCTTTGGCTTCTTCATATGTTCCAAACTTAGTTTGTGTTTTGTCTGATGGATCATTTATCAATGCCTCAATTGCATTATATGCTTGATCTATGTTCACCTCATATTCAAGTGGAGATAGCCATGCTGTTCTTGGTACAACTGGCTTGATGTATGTATATTCAGTGTCTACCATAAAGAAAATGTCAGTCTTGAACTTTTCAATTAGCTATTCTGGAATCCTTACTCTCTTCTATATTCTATCCTTGAATCTAGAAAAGTATTCATCCATGACTGACTCAAACTTATCTCCTAGTGATTTTATGAACTCACTAATTTGTATGGTCACTAGTCTTGTTGTGTCCCATTGCACATTTCCTATAGATGGGAAATATTCTTGGAAGTAGAAAAATATGCACATTATCAGAGAACCAAAATTACATGAATTTGACTTTGCATTTGTTATTGTCTTCATGTTCTCTTCTAATTGTTTGAGTAGCAATTCTAACATATCCAACTGCGGTCCCTTCTTGACAATCTTGTATGTTGTATCCACTACTCCAGATGCAATGTTGTTCATCCTACTAGCCTAAAAGAACTTGTATCCTAAGACACATGCTCCAAATTTTAGTTCATCATCATTGATGGTGGATACTTTCAGTCCTCTTCCATCCCATGTAGCTCCAGTATTCTTCTCAATTTCAAGTTTAGGTGGGTGCTTCAGTGTCTTTACCTTGTCAGTTATTTAATAACCAATGACAATGTGTATAACATCCCTTGTTATCCATTTTGGTTCATCCATCCATAACTTTCACTCATGTATCCTTCTTAGTACTAACTGAATCCACTCAATTTTGAACTCCTTCGAGAACCATAGGACATTTGTGAGCCCTTTTACCTCGATGTACTTGTGCTCTTCCTTGATAGTGCCATCATTGTTACAAAACTTTTTGAAAGCTTGTTCAACTTCTAGGTCTCCAATTTCTACTATCTTGTAGTGAATGTATACTCACACGTCTTCAATGAGAAAAAACCTAGCTGGTATTCTTGAGAATGCACCAGCATTGTCAGGTTGCAAGGCAACCTCTGGGAATATCTTATACTTAGGTTCCTCACATGTACTATTCTTGATAAGATTAATCTTCTTCTTCTTAACATTCTGTATTGTCTTAAAATGGAAGCACTTCTATCTTGGTAGGTTTAGCACCTTCATTTAGTATGTTTGCATATTAGATTTGCATTTAGGATACATTTGTGCTTGATTCTACATGTTTAGGTGAAATTAGGGTTAGGATCTTGTGGGTCCTCCTAGATTTCCCTCTCCATGGTTCTTTTTTCTAGGTAGGACCTATGTATTGGTCCTCCTGGGTCTCATCCTACTCTCTCTAGGCCTCTAGGCCTTCTTTCTAACATTCTGGAATGTTCCCTCACCTTCCTAGGTCCCCGACTGACCTGGGAATCCCACAGATACTTTCTAGTGACCTGCATGAAACCTTAGGTCAGGGTCTAGGTTGACCCTTACCTAGGTCAGGGTCGAGTTCAACCTTAACCTAGATCAAGGGTGAGGTCGACATAAACCCGTATCGGGTGTTGGTCCCCGCTTTCAAATCTGGACCTTTTCGGGGTTCGAAACTTAAAATAGGTCCTTGAGCTCGGATGCGGAAGTGTTTTCTTAGATATTAGAATTAATATATCCCATCCTTGGTTGGTGATTGTAGTTGGACCATGATTCGAGGTGAAATTTGAATTTGGGTCCCTTGCGTTTCCCTAGGAGGCCTATACGGAGATCTCTATATAAACACTCTCTTTGGCCTTCATTTGATCATGAAAGAAAATTGGGAGATGACATGATGAAATGATGATGCAAACAAGCAAGAGGATGATATAGAGATACAAGCTAGGAGGACATATCATATTCATTTCAAGCATTTTGGAGGACAAACTACTATAGATCTTCATTGAAACAAGAAGGTGTTCTTCTCTTTGGATCTACCATTCTCAACATTCAAGCATTCAAAGGACATTATCATGGGGTAGCAATTATGGATTGTGAGTTGATGGGAATAATTTAGCCTTGGGGGCTTGGTATGCTTTCTTTATCATATTCAAATCTATGCATTGCTTTCTCATTTCTATGTTATGTTAGGATTGTTAATCTAGAAGATTAGATCTTGTTGTTGCATATTTTAAGACTCTTTCCAAAAGAGCAATATACACACACATACATTATATATTCAGCTATTTGTGGAGGTGGAGACAACCAAAATGGGGGTTTGACTAAGGAAAAACCCTATATAGCCACCCCAAACCCCTCTTTTTAGATATTTGCAGGTGTTGTTTTCAGAAGTTACAGGTATAGAACAGAAGATCTGAGACCAGATTTGGATACCCTTTTTAGAAAATTACCAGGATCTGAAAATAGATTCTCTATCGAGGTAGTGCAGGTCAGGGTCAACATTATTGGGTCAGGGGTGACATTTGTGGGTCAAGGTTGACCTTTTTCTCAAGACAGTGTCGGATCGGGAAAAGATTTCTGGGTTTTGTTCGTCTCTGCATTTTTGTTCCAAAAAATCCTTTGGATTTTCCAGAAACTCAATACAAGCTTTAGAAAAAGATTTTTTCCAGATCTGCTATATTATGAGGTAGGTATCTTATCTCACTATTCTTTGCAATTATTTCTTCATTCTCTATCATAATAATTAAATGTAAATGACGGAAATTGGACTTAGGGTCTCTTTCCTTATGCAATTCTCATTATGCCAATATTACTTAAGAGATCCTTCACAATCCAAATTTAGATCTTACATTTTGGTGAACCCGCGATAGAGAACACTTTCTTTTCCTTGGTGTTAGATTTACATTTCATTTTATAGCTTGCTTGAACATAGAAGTAGATTTATATTTCTTGCATATATATATATATATATATATATATATATATACAATATTAATTTAAAAACATTTACATTTTTCATGCTTCTAGTTTTTCCTTGTGTTCAACATGTATGATTTTTGTTTTGAATACTTTGATGAGGATTTTGTTGCACAAAATAATAGATCCCTTCATGAGGTACATGGAAGTGAGTGTGCAAATGGTTCGAATGAGATCTTAATCGATCCCATTCCTATTTCTTCCTCCTCCACAATCTCTCCAATTGACCTTTACCATAGAGTGTATGCATGGTTACCTTCATATTCCTCTATTTACAACATTGAGACACCTAAAGTGGTATTTATGAAACCTTTGATGATGGTGAAAGGGTGTCCTCAAATAACTATTAAGGGTAAATGTAGAGATCCTTTGGATTTCTTTGATAACACAGATTCTATTTCGCATGCTTATCACACCCAAAATAATCCCCAACCTACTGTCCTAGCTACTTTACCTCCTTCCCAACATATGCTTCCTCAAGCACCTAGGTTACCTTCTTCCTTTAAGGAATATGATTTAGTGTAACAATTACGCACTACGCCAGCTAAGATATCTTTATGGGAATTACTTCAAACTTTTCCTACATATCATGAGGCATTGCAAAAAGCTTTATCTACTTTGTTCGCTACACCTCCTAACCAAGAGAACATTAATTCATTTCTGGAATGCATGCATACTATGCCTTCTGTACCTCCTATTGTGTTTTTGGATGATGATTTACCTACTGTTGAGGTGCATAATCAATATGATGCTCTTATGGTTGTTGTCTCTATAAATCAGAGTATCATTCGCAGAACATTGATTGATAATGGATCTGGGCTTAATGTTTGTAGCATGGATATGCTTAGGGAAATTAAGTCTGATCTTACAACTATTCAACCAGATAATATTCCTATTCATGGATTTGATAATATTGCAAAGAAAACTTTGGGTATTATTACGCTACCTATTAAAGTTGTTCCCATGCTTCTCTACACTCCTATCCATGTTATGCCTGGACCACTCAATTATAACCTTTTATTAGGAAGACCTTGGTTACATACTATGCATGTGGTTCATTCTACTCGTCATCGCAAGGTTAGGTTAATTTATAACAATCTGATGTACACACTACATGTAGATGATGCACCAAATCCTTGCCTGAATGCAGAATATGCTAAGGTTCCCAAGCCTATACAACCAATTAAAAAACCTAAGCAACCGCCTGAGGTTAAACAAGATGAGATTCCATCTTCTTCCCTGATAGAAGATGATTGGGGAACATTAAATTTCAATCCTACTTTCCTAGGAGAATATAAAGTCTCAGATTTGGAATTTATGAAAGAACAAACTGAGTTTGAAAAACAAGTTTTTATTCCTTCTCCGCTTTCTGAAGAATTAAAAAGTAACTTTGTTGTTGCTTCTCGTAATGAAACAATTGAGGCAATAAAACCAGATTGTTATGACATTGTGACATACGCTGCTCCTTTAACTCAATCTGATATGGCCGATAGATATGGTTCTGGTTATCATTTACTCAAGAAATCAGGATTTAATGGAAAAGGTTGTGGTAAATATGAACAAGGTATACAAGTACCCTTGGATAATGAAGGTTGTGATTATACTTATGGGATAGGATTCAATCCTTATATGCAACCATTGGCTTTTCCTCTTAATGTTAATCATATTTTTGGTGGACATTTGAAATTGGTTAATTTGTTTCTCCTTGACAAGGATCAAAAGCCTAGTTTGGACATTTTCCCTGAGGATGAAGCTCTAGCTGATTTTTTAGGAGCTTATCAAGATCTACCCACATTTCATCATAAAAGAAGAAAGTGTTATTGTCTGAATAGTGAAGCCTATTTTGGAGAACATGATGAACTGAATATTTCTCCTTTACCAATGGATTCTCCCATACAAAGTAATTTATTAATAACTGAGACCATTGAGGTTCAAGTGGATGAGAATGATGTTGAAAAAACAATCAAAATTGGAAAGTGTTTGAGTCAAGATGAACATGATCAAATGGTTTCTCTCTTACTGGAATATAAGGATATCTTTGCTTGGACATATTCAGATATGTCGAGTATAGACCCCAAGATTGTTACTCATAATATCGTTCTTAAACCTAATGTTAAACCTGTGAAATAGAAGATTCACAAGATGAATCTAGGCATCGCTTTGCTAGTTAAAGCTAAAATTGAAAAACTATTAGGTGCCAGATTCATCCGCTCTATTGATTATTCTGAATGGATTTCCAATATTGTGGTTGTTTTTAAGGGAGAAAATAAAATAAGAATGTGCACTGATTTTCAAGATTTAAGTAAGGCATCCTTAAAAGATGATTTCCCACTACCTAATATTGACATGATTGTGGATTCAACAACAGGTCATGCGTTATTGTCTTTTATGGATGGATTTTTGGGTTATAATCAAATCTTTATTCCTACTAAGGATCAACTTAAGACCACATTTATTAGACCTTGGGGGACATTCTGTTGGTTCATGGTACCTTTTGGATTAAGAAATGCGGGAGCCACTTATCAATGTGCTATGACTTTAATTTTTCATGATTACATTCATAAGATCCTAGAAGACTATGTGGATGATATTTTGGCAAAATCTATACAGAGGGAAGATCATGTGTTTATTTTAAGACAAATATTTGAAAGAATTAGGAGTTACAACATGAGGTTAAATCCTAAGAAATGTGCTTTTGGAGTTGATTCTGGGAAATTATTAGGATTTATAATCTCTAAGTGAGGCATAGAGGTTGATACTGAAAAGATTGATGTTATTGTTAACATGCCTCCTCCTAAGAATATTTCTCAATTACACAGTTTACAAGGTAAAATACAATCTATTCGTCACTTTGTTTCTAACCTAGCCGATAGGACTGTTCCTTTAACTTCTTTACTCAGAAAAGATACCACTTTTTCTTGGAACCAGGAATGTAAGAAATCCTTTGAGCAATTTACGGAATATCTTGCTAATCCTCCTATCTTATAACCTGCTCAATTCAATAAACCCTTTTTCCTATACACTTCTGCTACTTCTAATGCTATGAGTGCATTGTTGGCTCAACATGATAATGAAGGAAAGGAAAGACCAATATACTATATTAGTCGGACCTTGTTGGACTATGAAACATGATATACTCAAATAGAATTATAATGCTTGGCTTTATTTTATGCTTGTGAAAAACTCCAGCATTACTTGTTGAATGTTGAATTCAATGTGATTGTTAAATTCGATCCTCTAAAACACCTTTTCTTAAAAACTGATCTCTCTGGCCGTTTAGCAAAGTGGGTGATGTTGCTTATAGAATTTTATCTCAATTTTATCCTTCAAAAATCAATTAAAGGACAAGCTTTAACTGATTATTTAGCCGAAGCTCCTTGTCCTCATGCTAATACAACTGTTACCTCAGTAGAATTCCCAGATGAAAATATATTTGCAATCAAACAAGAAGATGTTTGGGAATTATATTTTGATGGTTCTAGATGCTAGACAGGTTCTGGGGTGGGCATTATCTTGGTCCCTCCTACAAAGAAACTGATCCCTATGTCATATAAACTAACTTTTCCTTGTACTAATAATATTACGGAGTATGAAGCTCTTATAGCTGGCTTACAAGAAGCTTCATCCCTTCATATTAAAAACTTGAAAATTTATGGGGATTGGCAATTAATTATGGAACAAATCAAAGGAGGTTACCAAACTAAGAATGATAAAATGACGCAATACCGAGATTTGGCTCTAGATATTCTTTCACAATTCTCTTCTTATACAATTCAAACTTTACCTAGGAAAGATAATCGACATACAGATGCCATGGCAAGTGTAACTTCTTTGGTTTGTCTTGAGAATAATGATGAGGAATTTCAATTTACTATACACACTCTTAAATTCCTTGTACTTTCTGATAAAGTTACAGTTGATTGTTGTAACTTGCATTTAGATGAATGGTATTCACATGTCTTTCATTTTTTGAAAGATAATACTTTTCCAGAATCAGCAACAAGGAACACACGTAATCGTATTATAAATATTGCAGCTTGTTATATCATTTTAGGACAGACACTTTACAAATTTTCTTACAATGGTTTACTATTAAGATGTCTTAACAAAACCAAAGTACTTGTAGCTTTAGCAGAAGCTCATTCTGGTTCTTGTGGAGGAAATTTTGGTGGGAAATCTTTGGTTAATAAACTCCATAGAATGGGATACTATTGGAAAACAATGGAGCAAGATGCTTTTATGTTTGTCAAAAAGTGTACTCAGTGTCAACAACATGGTAATTTAATTCACGCTCCTGCTCGTGAGCTTCGTAATCAAGTTGCTACGTGGCCTTTTTAGCATTTGGGGTTTTGACCTTATTGGAAAAATCTCACCAGCTTCTTCTCAAGGACATACGTACATCCTTACTGCCACAGATTACTTTACAAAGTGGGTAGAAGCTATCCCTCTTCATTCTACTACTGCGGATGACATCTATGATTTTATCCTTAATCATATTATAACATGATTCGGTATTCCTTCAACGATAGTTTCAGATAATGGTACTTCTTTCAAGAATAAAGAAGTCACAAAATTCATGGAGAAATACCATATTCAACACATATTTTCTACTCCCTACTACCCTCAATCTAATGGTCAAGAGGAAGCATTGAATAAGGTTATTGAACAAATATTAAAGAAAATAGTTAACAAACATGTGAAATATTGGCATACACAACTTACTTATGCTTTGTGGGCTTATAGGACCAGTGTTCGTATGGCCACTGGCACTTCACCTTATAATCTTGTTTATGGTACTAACACTATTATGCCCTTGGAATGAGAAATACCATCTTTGCATGTTTCATTTCATGGGATCATTGACAAAGATACTTTCTGGGAGCAACGATTATAGGAATTAGAAATGTTAGATGAACAACGGATAAATGCTTTAGAACATATTAAGGCTTATCATAAATCACTTCAGAAACAATATAATCACAAGGTGATTGAATAGTCATTCTTGATAGGTGATTTAGTCTTGTATGAAAATGAAAGGAATGTAAATGCTCTACCTAGTGAGAAAGGAAAATTTAGTCCAAATTGGCTTGGACCCTTTGTGATAATTGAGGATTTTTCTTCCGGTGCTTATAAAATTGCTGATTTGAATGGTGTTCCTCTTAAGAAACCTATTAATATTATGCATCTCAAACGTTATTTTCCCTAATTCATCATTCTCCCTTTATGTATGTATGTGTTTCTTATAGAATAATTATTTTATAAGTTATGTAAATTAGAATGCATTCATACATATTTTCCTTTCCTCTTTCTTTTATTAAGTTTTGTGCATTGATGAAAATATGAGTAATCAACCATAGAACTAATTGTTCAAAATAATTTTTTTCTCATAAATAAGCTTCTTCTGAGTTTGGTACATATGTGGCACATGTGCCATATCTATCAATCTCTATCTCTATGTTCTGAGGGTTGATGGCTCCCAGCTCTCTCGGATCTGTAGTGTGAAGATGAGGATCTCAGAATGGTATTCTATGTGTGACTCCTCAATATTCTCATCTCATGGACATGCTCTCAGGCTCTCTATAGATCAGCCATCAATTTCTCTTCTCTTTCTTTACACAACCTCAGTTCTCGCTGTACACATAGGAAGATATCTACATGTCTTCCGGGATCCCTTTGTCCTATAAGGGACTCTCTCGTTAGCTAGCAATTGGTAGGATATACATGTATCCTTTAGAACCTTAGATACAAAACTCCTCCACTCCACTACGCTCGCTACAAAATTCAAATGTAAAACTTCTTTAAATATTTCTTCTAGACAAATTTCTATTCAAAACATTCTAAAAAATTGTATCATACCTGGATCTCCCACCTGGGTATCACCCAAGGATCTAGATGGTGGGGGCATGGAATGACTACCCTCTCCTTGCTCACTCTATATAGGCCTAAGTGGTGGTGTCTTTGTGTGCGCTTGGGGAGGTCATTGTGATCTCAAGGGTGAAATATAGACTGCCTGATCACCGGTACATGTATTGTAGCTTGGGGGCATCTCCTATGTTCTCTCCTCTTCTCTCTCCTCTACTCTCTCCTCCTCCATAGTATCTCCCTAAAAGGGAGGTTCCTCCTCATCTCTCTGATCCTCCTCCTCTCTGACTGGTATGTCATCTCCTTAGTGGTTCCTCTCTGAAGGACCTGGATCACCTGTGGGGTAGTCATCAAGGAAGATAGGATGGGTCCCATGCAAACTCCAATATATGATATACTCTCTACTAACACCTACATAGGATGTCTCAGGTTCTACCTCTACATCCTCAATCTCATTTGTCTCACTATCTAAACATATCATCCACTGTAGGTTGGTGTATGGCATCGGGTATTTGATAGTATCTTGTCGGATATACATACTGAGGTACTGTCTAAGGGACCCCCTGTATCAAACCAAACTATCTCATCACCCTATCATAGTAATACGGCATCACAACATGATTGGTAGGACCTTCTAGCAGCTTGTGTTGTTGTGAATGTCTCAACTGATGTCGGGTAGCTGGCCATGTTATCACCTGACAATAAGGTCTCCATATCACATCTATACCTGGTATACGGTCAAAGCATACCCTCCAAAATAGGATATCTCCATACTTCTAGACATCTGCTAATGGATACGCAAAGGCTCTTGGTGTGCTCACATCTATCATCACAGGAGTACCCTGTGGTCATGTACATGTGTAATGCTAAAACATCCAAACTTGTAGCAAGGTGCACATTGTAAGACTCTCCCATTGGTATCTCACTAGATGACTCAACTCATGATAAAGATGAGCCAAAATTTTGTGGCCCCATGAGATGATGATCCTTCCACTCTCCATCCTACATACAAGATGGGTAAATGGTGCTAAAAATACTATACCCTTTGTGTTGGGTACTACAACTAAAGCAAGTATAGATAGCATCACTCTCTGTACCAAAGGTGTCGGACCTGCTAGTATGGCTAATAGAGAGATCTGATCTGATCGGGTCCTCATCTATGGTACTCATCCCAAACAATACTCCATATCTGCAAAAATCTCAGGAGGACCCTGCGGTACTCTCGGTCTAACAGGCTCACCTCGGACTGGAAGTCGTAGGATCCTATACACATCCTCCAGCATGATCATGATCTCTCATGATGGAAGATGGAAGGAACAAGTATCCTCATCCCATCTCTCTATCATGGATGATATCATGCACTGATGGAACCTCATCTATGGTAGGACTGCTACCCAGTACAATCCCACATCTCTCAATAGTTGTATCTCATCTTGTTGTAGCTCGGAGACACTCCCTTTGATAGATGGTAGCAACCCTCAGAAGGGATGCTCTCGAAGACGGGCCGGATCCTGTAAGCACAGACATGTATCATATTATTACTTCTTCATCAAACATCTATTGTACCCACTTGACTTGGTCAAGGTCAACCTTTTTGGGTCAAGGTTGACATGCACCCCAAAAAGGACCGAACCTTCCCAGTTAGGGTCAAACTTTGTGGGTCAAGGTCAACATAACTAGGTTAGGGTCAAACTTTTTGGGTTAGGGTTGACCTTCCTTGAAAAACATGAAATTTTCAATCACAAGCATTAAAAACAAGAAAGTTACCTTGGGCAATAGCTGTCTGTTGGCCAAGCGCTCTCTCAGGACCTCCATGCGGCTCACTCAAAATTCCTCTCTCTTCGGCATCCTGTCTCCTTTTTAAAACACTAAAAATGGTAAGAATGAGGAGGTAAGTATCTCTTCCTCTTATTTATAAGTTGTAAATTAGGGTTTTATTAGGGTTTCATTTGAAATTACTTAGGTTAAATTTGAATTTCCCTTTTTATCATAACTTGAGTTTGGTAACTCCATTTTCAGTGATATCAGAGGTGTTGGAATCATAATTCAAATACCCAACCTATTGAATCAGTTTAGGAAGGTTTAGGACCCTTCTAACTAGTTTAGGAAAATACTTTTAAATAAACTGCATATTTAGTATATAGAAATTACCTTATCACCCTGCTTCACCTTCCAATGATTACTAAGCCAAATCAGGGGGGGCATAAGGGGCTCTATATACTTCTCAAGATCATCATAGTAAGACTTAGGTTCTCTTTGGATTTTCATTAACCTTGTGTGTTGCAGGTTGCGGAAACTAATGATTTATTACAGGATCTTTGCATTGAGGACTTGGCTATATCCTTTTTATACTTTATGATGTTTTCTTACTTTAGCTTGCATATTCACGTAGTGTCATATCTAAGATAAAGTGGGGGCTAAATGTATCATCCTAAAATAGAATCACTTCCATTTTGGTAGGTTAAGCACCTTCATTTAGTATGTTTTCATATTATATTTGTATTTAGGATACATTTGTGCTTGATTCTATATGTTTAGGTGAAATTAGGGTTAGCATCTTGTGGGTCCTCCTAGATTTCCCTCTCCATGGTTATTTTTTCTAGGTAGGATCTATGTATTTGTCCTCCTGGGTCTCATCCTACTCTCTCTAGGCATCTAGGCCTTCTTTCTAACATTCTGGAATGTTCCCTCACCTTCCTAGGTCCCCGGCTAACCTGGGAATCCCACAGATACTTTTTGGTGACCTTCCTGAAACCTCAGGTCAGGGTTGAGGTCAACCCTAACCTAGGTTAGGGTTGAGGTCAACCTTGACCTAGGTCAGGGTCAAGCTTGAACTTGACCTATGTCAAGGGAAAGGTTGACATAGACCCTTGTCGGGTGTTGGTCCCCGCTTTCAAATCTGGAGCTTATCGAGGTCCGAAACTTAAAATAGGTCCTCGAGCTTAGATGTGGAAGTGTTTTCTCAGATATTTGAATTAATATATCCCATCCTTGGTTGGTGATTGTAATTGGACCATGATTCGAGGTGAAATTTGAATTTGGGTCCCTTGCATTGCCCTAGAAGGCCTAGACAGAGATCTCTATATAAACACTCTCTTTGGCCTTCATTTGATCATGAAAGAAAATCAGGAGATGACATGATGAAATGATGATGAAAACAAGAAAGAGGATGGTATAGAGATACAAGCTAGGAGGACATATCATATTCATTGCAAGCATTTTGGAGGACAAACTACTATAGATCTTCATTGAAACAAGAAGTTGCTCTTCTCTTTGGATCTACCATTCTCAACATTCAAGCATTCAAAGGACATTATCATGGGGTAGAAATTATGGATTGTGAGTTGATGGGAATACTTTAGCCTTAGGGGCTTGGTATTCTTTCTTAATCATATTCAAATCTATGCATTGCTTTCTCATTTCTATGTTATGTTAGGATTGTTAATCTAGAAGATTAGATCTTGATGTTGCATATTTTAAGACTATTTCCAAAAGAGAAATATACACACACATACATTATATATTCAGCTATTCGTGGAGGTGGAGACCACCAAAATGGGGGTTTGACTAAGGCAAAACCCTATATAGCCACCCCAAACCCCTCTTTTCAGATATTGGCATGTGTTGTTTTTGGAAGTTATAAGTACAGAATAGCAGATCTGAGACTAGATTTGGATACCCTTTTCAGTGAATTACCAGGATCTAAAAATAGATTCTTTGTTGAGGTAGTGCAGGTCAGGGTCAACATTATTGGGTCAGGGGTGACATTTTGGGTCAAGGTCGACCTTTTTCTTAGGACACTGTCAGATCGGGAAAAGATTTTTGGTTTTTTTTCATCTCTATATTTTTGTTCTAGTTCATCCTTTGGATTTTCAAGAAAATCAATATAGGCTTCAGAAAATGAGTTTTTCCAGATCTGCAATATTATGAGGTAGGTATCTTATCCCACTATTCTTTACAAGTATTTCTTCATTCTCTATGATAATAATTAAATGTAAAAGACTGCAATTAGACTTAGGGTCTCTTTCCTTATGCAATTCTCATTATGACAATCTTACTTAAGAGATCCTTCACAATCCAAATTTAGATCTTACACATTCTTGAGCTTAGCGGTTCTTGATGTAGTTACTGTTGATTATGAAATTAGGGCTTTCCTATAAATGATAAATAGAGTTCTCAGTTTATGCTGGTACTTACTTTTCACCTTTGTAGCTATTAGGAGTCTATTGGAGTGCTTGTGAATTGAGTTGGATTTGCTCTACAATCTGTCACTTCGTGCTCTAGTTTTGCTCTAATTGCTTGGTGAAGAATGAAACCCTTTCATCATCTATTTATAGACTTTGCTCTAAGTCAAGTCATTAATACTCAACCACTCCTCATTGTGTGAAGACAGAGTCATCGAGTGATACACTAGCTTCTCTTTTGGTGAAAATGTGATACTTCAAGGCAGCTATTAATTTGTTAGTTCACCGATGGATTTCAGTGTATTGCGAAGAAAACTTTGTCAAGTCACATGATTACCGATGGATCTTAGTTTACACTAGAAAATTTAGCTTTTATATGTTAATCGATGATTCTCGACAAGTGTAGACAACTTAGCTTTGTATGTATACTGATGCATTTCGGTATGTATTGACTGATGAAATTGAATTCACAGAATTATAACAAGTAATACCATAGTGCATCTATAATCATGTTGATTTGGTATTTTTAACTATGTATAATGGAACTGATGCAAAATATAACTTGGTATAATGCAATCCAATACTTACTTTTTATTCTTAGGTGGGGGTGGTTATGTCACCATATCCATTGAATAAGGTGTCACCAATTGCATTTCTCGGTTCAGCTTCATTAGTGTTTGTATCTTTCCTCCACATTTTGTTTCTCATCTTCCTGATGTCTTCAATGGTGTTTCCATTGGCAAAGGTGCTGGTCTCTGTCATTCGGTCTCTGTAGTCTTTCTTCAAATGACCAACTTTATGACAGTGTAAACATGCCATTCCAGGATTAGTCCAAACTCTAGACTTTCTTGTCCATTGTCTCATGCAATTTGCAGCTATGTGACCAAATCTTCCACATTCTGTACAATTTTCCCATGTGTTGTAATCCCAAACATATTGGTTACCAACTCTTTTTGGTTGATAGGCAGTTTCTTGACCTTTAGGCTTCCATGCTTTCTTTTTCTTCTTATAGCATTCAAGAGTTGTGTGCCCATGCATTTTGCAAGTAGGACAATATTTTTCCATTTAGGTTTCCTTCTTGGGTTGTTTCACCTCAGATTTACATTCATATTCTTTATGTCCTTTCATTACATTTATAACAAGTTCCTATGAATGAAGATGTGGATTTAGGAATACCTTTCATTTTTCTCCTGCAAACATTTGATGTGTGGCCTTGTCTTCCACAGTGATTGCATGTCATCTTTTTTGGTCTATGATTTTCATAGACATTCTTTGGATCAGCTTGATTGGGTGATTCTCCATTCTTGGTATAGCCTAGTCCGGTGTTATTGTTGGCTCTCCTTTGTCCATCAAGAAAAGCATCCATTCTTTTATTGCTTTCTTCAGCTCTTTTGATTATTTTATTATGTTGTTGTTGAATTCTGAGTTCTTGTTTCAGATTTTCATTTTCTTCCCTTAGTTTACTGATAGCTTCTATTCTGTCAATGAGTTAAGCATTCAATTTGTTTGCCTCTTGACTAATAAGAATAATCTAATTTATAATCTCATGATGATTTTCTGTAAGTCTTTATATTTCTGACTCTTTCTCTTTTAGCTTTTCAGTAATCTTCCTTCTATCACCAATAGCTAGTGTTCTCTTTTGCTCAACTTGTCTAGCATTATTCATGACATCAATCATTCTTACCATCTATGTTTGTTGACCGATTTGCAAATATTTCACTTGTCTATCCAGATGTTGATTGATTTCATTTAGACTTGTGATGCTTTCTCCTGATATGTCTGATGCTTTTCTAGTTGTTGATCTTGAAGATTCAAATAGATTTGGTATCTCTTTTTCTTGGTAGTCTGTTTCATTACAGCGAGATGCCATACTCTTTCTTTCATCTAGCATTTGTCTCATCTTGATTCTAGCTTCTTTATACTTCTCATAGAAGATCTAAATTTCCAACTTCTGATTCTCAATACTCTTGTCAAGCCTGTACTTCTCCATTGTATGATCTTTTCTCTTAAGTCTTTAAAATTTTCAAATAAGAGACCAATCTTTGATACCAATTGTTGGAAATAATGGGAAGTGTGTACTAAGAGGGGAGGGGTGAATTAGTACCTCTAAAACTTTTATCTCTTTAAATTTTATCCATTGTGTAATCAATTGTATAACCAACCATCTATTTTGTACTATCTTTGTGTAAGATATATCAATTCTTAAACTTTAACAAACATGTAAACAATCATAAAAACATTCATGAAAGTAATTTAATCATAACACAAGATATGGTAACATAGAAAACCCCTGTTAGAAGGTAAAAACTGCGGTGGGGATGGCACCCACAAAAACTTCACTATCTACAGATTGGAAGGGGTCGGTTAAGGCTTACAATTTGATCACTTCCAATGATCTTGTAAGAAGTATTAAAAGAATGAAAACATAAACATGAATTAATCCAAGAAAATGAAATGCAAGAAGATTTTACCATAAACCAAAAGTGAGATAAAGATATCAAGATCAACCATTAAGCATATGAGAAAATCCAAGAATCCAACAAAGAGCCAAGAGATTTTGGTAA
>MU225326.1:1321723-1336201 GCA_018584345.1 Thuja plicata | reverse complement strand
TGCAAAGAATCAAAAATTTCTCTATGAGATGTAACATGATGAGAAGCACCACTATCAATAATCCATTCTAAGGCATGAGAAGCTTTATAACAAATAGTAAAAGCATGACGAGATTGATTACCTTGAGTTTTCCATTGATGATAATTAGAGCTATTGAGTTTGATTTTTGGGATCAAAGTAGACATGATAAATTGATCAAATTAACGTACACAAAGTAAATAACAGTGTAAAAATAATGTGCAAGATTAAGAAAAAGAAGATTTACTTAATGTTAACTCTTAATATAAGAGGTAAATAAAGATATTAAAAAAAATTTAAAAATTCAATGTAAATGGTGAAACAATTTTTAATTGAAACGAATTATAGAACCAGTAATCGAATTTGATGAGAAATGAAATGAATAACTTAAAAGTGAAGCGATATGAAATAATATGGAGTGGAAAAAAGTATTGACGATTAAACTTTTACCTTTTTATAAAAAAAATGAACAAATTTGTTAAATTAATAAATGAACACTAAACTATTTAATAGATTTGAATTAATTTAAATTAATTGTGAATAAATTAAGCTAATGAAAATGAATTACACTACCAAGGAATAACAGATATGATTATCAAAATTAAAATTGATATCAATAATTACAAATTTGACCAAAGAGAATTCAACTTTACTAAGATTAGATTGAATAAAGAAACTAAATCAGAGAATAAGCAGAGAGAAATTGAAAACAAAGGAATAAAAGACAGATATTAATGAGCAACTGCCTTTGTAACCTGCACAAGGAATAAAATCTGAAGACAAGTGTTAAAGAAGATACAAGAATGATTAAGTCAGATGCCAGATAGAATGATCACTGCTGCTGTGCCAAAAAAAATAGTCACCAAGGACCAAAGAATGGTCACTGCTGTTGCGCCTTGGGTGAAAGAGAAACCAGCGCAAAAGAAAAGGCAGAAATCCAATAAAATAGAAATATATTCTTTACAATTAGGAGTATTATGTGGAGACTGGTTAAGGTCTACTCTGTTAAGAGCTTTAGCAACATTGTTTAGTGTGTAGTCAGTTAAGAGATTTACAATAGGATTGTTAAATCCACCTTTCTTGAAAGGATTTCTTCTATTTTCTACACTTGTTAAAATGCAGACAAAAATGCTCATTGACCTGAGTGTATGCAATCTAACAATTCCTAATTATAAATCCATTACAAATCACATGTATAAATGTATCACCTAATGTGATTGATTAATACATTTGTTGCTCGATAGCCTCTATTCTTGGTTCTTGATAACCAATTCATCTTTTGTTGTTCTGCTTCTTGAAACTCTTAGTATGATCCATAAATGTTCTCATAGGCTACATTCATCCTATCATCCTCTTAATTGAATGATTACAACATCTATTAATAACATAGATTGACCTAATTAAGTTTCACGTATTACAAACTTAACTCTATGATCAAAGGTTTACAACTTGACCTTGATCTCCTAGTCTGCATGTTTTTAATCAGTTAGACTGATTAAAACAATTACAATAATGTTTCTTATTCCTCAAGAAATGGATTTAAAACAAATCAAAACTCTATAAATAGAATATAGTTGTTTTATCTAATGTGGAAGTCAGGTCCACTTTTCTCAGGATATAACTGACTTTCGGTGTCTGATGCTCGATTTTCTCTGAAATCAATTTGAGTGTCTTTTGATTTTCCTTTGTTGAACTATTTGTCAGGTTCCTCTCTTTTCTATTCTCTTGGTTTGCACTGTATTATGCTCGTCGGGTTCCACTATCGGTTTTCTCCTGTCGGGTTCCATTTTATCATCTTCGGGTTGCACTGTCGGTTTATACTGCAAAACTTGTGTCATCGGGTTTTCCTTTACTTAGAAATTTTGGTCTGAAATGAAAACTTGGCTTTCAGTGTAGTGTAACCAATTGTTTAATACAATTGTTTTCTCTTTGCATACTAATGGAAAAACTTTATGTCATCACAGATAGGGTGGATTTGTCAAGCAACTCACTTTATCCAATAATTCTGCAATGAATTAGTTATTTTACTATTTGATTAAGATTTTGATTAAAGTTTTTATTTTTTATATTAATTATATATTAAAAAAATTAAATTAAAATTTATTTTTAATGAGCTAATGCTGGTTTATAAATAGTTTATAATTGTCACTTTTTCTTAATTTTATGAATTAAACATATAATTTAACATTTTTCATTTATATTTTAAATTTTATTGTGTTAATTATATATTAATAAATATTAAATATCATGATTGCTCTTGCGAATTGTTCTAGTCTTGCGAATCGTTCTGCTCTTGCAACTTGCTCAGTTAACCCTAGGTTTTGACGATGGCTTGGTCTTCTCCAACGCCCTGTAATGAGGATCTGAACTACTGACATTTTAGAGGCTCAAATTTGTCTCTTCTCCAAAACTAAGCATCTGAAGGCCCTTTATCCTTCCTCAACTGGGGTTTCTTTGTTTGGCACTGGTTTTCAATCTTCAGAATTGGAATTCTCTTCCCCTAGGGTTTCTCCTAGGGCTATTCCACGAGAGAGAAACACACCTGATCAAACGGAACAATGGGTTCTGGCTCATCTTCAAAATGCCAAGAGGGCTCGGCGCTACTATCCTAAATTTGTGACCAGTTTGAACCAAATCCTGAAATCATCCTTTTCATTACCAACGGTAAATAAATTCGAATGCCTTAGCCCTGAATTTGTTAATGTTAATTTGGTGAATCATAAGTATTCTCCACCGCACAAGTTCCCTAACTGCAATAGATCCTTCCCTACATCAATGCATTCTTTCCCTTCCCTTCAAAATAAGGTTAACCCTAAACCTGTGAAATCTTTGTGCCCTCCAATCTTACCCTATTCCCCACCTCATAGAAGATTTCTAGGTGTTGTCCCAAAAAGGAATGGTAGGAATTTAAATATTGATGCATGCCTTTCTCCATCTTCAAACCCAAAATAAAAAATCTACACCCCTCTGCACTGTAGGAATTTTGCCTCTTTTACTCAGGCTCCTTTGGTGGAGGCCTTTTCTTTATAATATCATTGATGGTCTTATGGAGAAAACACAAGATATTTGTGCCTCCACCAAGGTTTTTTGCAGGTGGAATGGAGTGGGTGTTTCTTCTGACATTGTTGCAACCTGGCTGGAACAATGATTGGAGAAAAAGGTAAGTATTGCCATTCTACCAGAAAACTTTCTTTTTTTAGCTTGTACCAACAAGGATCTTAAGGCAGAACTACTTAGAAATGGATGCCCTTAATTTAGAGATTCAGACTTTACTGTTATGGACTGGGTTCAATTTTTTAATCCTTATAATCTACTTGATTTTAAAGTAGAAAGACTTGTTCAGCTCAAAAATATGCCGATTGAATTTCATAATGATGAATTGATTAGGAAAATTGGTAACTATTATGGTAAATTTGTTGGGTTTATGGATAAGAAGTTTTTGTATTCAGATAATGTAATCATTGTTAGGATGAATCTCACCACTAAATATCTCAAACCTTTGGATATTTCATGGAAATCATCTTATCATAGGATCTTCCCTACTATTTTAGAATAAATTTTAGTCTTTTCTGATCCACCTCTGGTGCAAAATGTCATTTCCCCTAAGTCTAACTCCCTCTATGAATGTGAGGAAGAAATCTCTACTCCTAGTGAACCTAATGGGCTCAAAGTTTCCTTCCTTGAAGGCCGAGGAGGTTTTGCATTGTCTGCAATCAAGATACCGAATACTCTTTCCCCTCAGCAAACCAGCCCTTTAAGCAAATTGCCATATCCAGGTAAAAAAATAGTGTTTACCAAGGATGCCTGCTTGTTCTCAGTGTAAAAAATTACCTTTAGATTCTGAGCAAGCTCTTTTTGGTTAGAGGGTCCAAGAGGTTTGGTTATCCTCCCAACCTTTCCCTAAATCCTCACAAAAAAATAGCGATAGGACTTCCCATAACCTAGAATTGGACTTGTTGCCTTCTGTCCTAGGTCTCCACCCAACCTCTCCTAAGGAATTTGCACTTATAATGGAAACTATAGAACTTAATAATTATGTTGGTACTATTATGAGCTCTGACCTTTCGTTCATTTAATGACACACCTTGTCTTAAATCCTTAGAAACTTTTCATTTAAATGAGCCTAGTAACCTCATAATAGATTTTAAAGACCCAAAACTACATTCTGTGATGTGGAAACCTAGTAATACAAGATCTAAGCCAGTTAAAGTCAAATTCTCTAGGGTTATTCTTGATACTCTAGGAACCAAAGCTTCATATATCAGGTTGACATCGACAAAAATTAATCTTAGGAACGTTCACCCTGGTAAGATATGGGATTATGTGGGCCTGCAACCTAACTCTAGCTTTTGCCCCACATTTTATGATAGTTGTTTGCATTCTCATAATATTAAAGATAATATTGTGGGTTCCCTAGACTTAAAAACTATCTCAGACCCTTATGCATCCATAGGATTGGTAAAATCAAAATTTAGAATGTTGGAATGCTTAAAGGAGACTGAGGTGGATCCCTCTATGTCCTCCAAGGACTGGATGACAGCTAGACCCACTCAGGCTTCTATTGAACAGGCTACGGCTCTTTGTTCTCCTACTCAAATTGATAAAGATATGGATACTATTATTCAATATATTGGTGATTCCCTCCCGGATGAACTTATTGACATGTTTTTGGAGGAAATTTGTGATACAGAAGAACTTTCTTCTCAAAGATCTCTTCTTATTAAAGGTATCCAGGAAATGCAAGGGTTAGAAGACTATGAGGAAACAATGGAAATGTTGGTTGACATTAGTAATTTAGAAGTAGGGGACCCCGAAACCTATGGAATTTCCCTCACATGGGAGAGTAAAGCTTCCCCTGAATGTGGCCGAACCCTCAAAAAAAGGGGTAGGAAATCCAAAGGGGAACTTAGGAGTAGATATGGAGATGCTCCAGGCCAAGTCAAAATTACTACTCTCTTATATGGTGGGAAGGGGAACGGCCTTGCCAAGGGGTTATGGATGTCTTAACTTGGAATGTTAGGGGCCTGAATGCCCCTAACAAGCAGTAGATCCTCCAATGCTGCATTAATAATATCACGGTAGACTTGCTTTTAATTCAAGAAACAAAAATGAGTAAGGAGGATGTACTTATCTTTAAAAGGAAACTAGGGGTTAGAAACATAGAAGAATCACAAGAAATAGGGGCTTCGGGAGGTCTGGAAATTATCTGGGATCCTAGATCTATCTCATTTTCTATTTTAGAAAAACACCAGAATTGGATGGCAGGCCAAGTTAGAAGCCTTAGGAATAATTTAGTTTTTAACCTCATAAACAGTTACGGCCCTACACAAACAAAGGATAAGCTTAAAATCTGGTTGGAAATTGAGACCTTTCTCGGTTCTTACCCCAACCATATTAGCCTAATTGGTGGGGACTTTAATACTATAACTAAGCTTTCTAAGAAGAGGGGAGGTATTTCTAAATTGCCTCAAGCAGCTATTGATCTCATAGATTAGATTTCCATAAATTCCTTACTTGAAATTCATACTGAAGATATTGCCTTTACTTGGAATAATAGAAGGAAGGACTTCTGTAATATTACAAAAAAATTAGACATATTCTTTCTTTCTGGTTGTCTTAGTAATATCAATGCAACTTTCTATGCTAATATTCTTCCCATTTCTGGATCATATCATTATCCTGTCCAACTACAAATCTTAACAGATTCTAGACCAAAGCATTGCCCCTTTAAATTTGAACAAATATGGTTTCTATATGATAACATCCTTAATCTTATTAAACAATGGTGGGAAGAAGCACAGGTCTCAGGCTCAAAAATGTATATAGTTGTCAATAAACTCAAAATAATTAAAAGAAAGCTGTTAGAATGGAACTCTGAGAAATTTGGTAATATATTCGAAAAAAAACTTGTCCTGGAAGAAAAGATAAAGGAGCTTAACTCAAAGATCATTATCTTAGGGATGGATGAAAAACTTTATTTGGAAGAAGAAAAAAAGCTACTATTTGAATATGAGGACGTGTTGTCAAAGGAAGAGATTTTTCGGCAACAAAAATATAGAGAATCTTGGTTAGAAGCAGGAGATAAAAACACCAAATTCTTTCACAATAGCATGAAATAGAGAAGAGTTACCAATAAAATAACAGCTCTGAAAACTGAGAATGGGATTTCTCTCCAAGATCCTAAAGATATTGTGGAAGAAACCATTAAACACTCTAAGTATATTTTAAATAATCTAGGCTCGTCCAACCTGTGTGAGCAACAGAAAATGCTTAAACATATTCTGAAATTAATAACACCCCAGATCAATAAAGCTTTATTATAAAATTTTACTTTTAAGGAAGTGGAGGAGGCTCTAATGTGAATGGATCCTGACAAATCTCCGGGCCCTGATGGTTTCTCAGCTGGATTTTATCAGAAGTGTTGGGATTTCATAGGCCAGGAGGTCACAAAAGCTCTAGAAGGGGTTAGGAATTCAGGAAAATTTTTGAAAGAAGTAAATAATACATTTTTAACTTTGATCCCAAAAAAATCCAAACTAGAAAACCTTAATGATTTTAGACCAATAGCACTCTGCAACACCCTATATAAATTATTGTCCAAAACATTAACCATTAGGCTCTAAAAACTCCTGCATGTTTTTATAATGGAGGAACAAATTGGATTTGTCCCCGGGAGATCAATTTATGATGGGATTATTATTGCCCAGGAAGCCATACATTCGGTTCAAAAAAATAAGTCTCCTAGCATGTTGATCAAACTAGATATCAAAAAAGCTTATCATAAAGTAGATTGGTGATTCCTTTGCAAATGTATAGAAGCCTTTGGGTTTGCAAAAAGTTGGATCAACCTCATATTTGAATGTATATCTACTCCTATGAGTTATGTCTTAGTAAATGGAACCTCGGAAGGGTTTTTTGAGATTTCAAGAGGAATTAAACAAGGGGATCTGATGTCCCCATATCTCTTTAATATTATGGCGGAAGCTTTAGAATGGGCTATTCATTAGAGGTAAAGGGAAGGTGTACTCAAAGGTATTACTATATCAAGCAATCTGGATCCAACTACCCATCAACAATTTGTTGATGACACTATGTTATATGGGGCTAGTGAGGTAGATGAAGCAAAAATCTTTAAACAAACCTTAGACTCGTACACTACAACCGCTTGGCAAGAAATCAATGAAGTTAGATCTGAAGTCTTCTTCTTTAACACTTCTAATATTATAGCTAAATAGATCTGTAAAATTCTAAAGTTTACTCAGGGGTGTCTTCCCTGTAAATATCTTGGTCTTCCTTTAGATAAGGGAACTAGGACTGCCTCTCTTTGGAATCCAATAATTGAAAAGATTAAAAACAAAATGTGTTCTTGGAAAGGAAGGTGGTTGTCCTCTGCTGGTAGAGCCACCTTGGTTAAATCTGTCTTAGCTGTTATGCCTACTTACCAACTGGCTTGTATTAACCTGCCTAATAATAAAAAATTCAGAACTAAAAAAACATTTAAGGAATTTCTTTTGACAAGGAACCAGTGAAGATAAGAATATCCCCTAATTTCTTGGGACAAAGTATGTTGTCCAAAAGATGAAGGTGGAGCGGGCATAAAAAATATTGGAGATCAAGGCAAAGCATTAGGTGCAAAATTGGTTTGGCGACTTTATAAAAACCCCCAAGCCAAATGGGAAAAAATTCTAATATCCAAATATCTTGTAGACAATAATCCTATAAATATTTTTAGAGAAAAAAACCCTCCTAGAGGTTCTCGCATTTGGAATTTTATGCTAGAATGTCACTTCATTATTTCCAGCCATCTTACTTGGAACCTAGGAATAGGGGAGGAAGCCCTCTTTTGGTCTAATTCCTAGGGTCGGTACAAGGCTTTGGACAAAACCCTGTGCAATAGATCCAAACCCTTTTTAGAATCATCCCTTGGTAAAGTTGTCAAAGATTATATCAGGGAATCTTCTAATGGCATTGGTTGGGAGTTGAAGGACTTCTCTCAGCTTAACCTTCCTAAGGATGAGGCTAGACTTCTTATAGATGTACTTAAAAGGAGACATTTGGTTCTTAGTCAAAATAAAGACTCCTTGGTATGGGATGGGTCCAATAATGGGGAATACAACACGAAGGATGGTTATAAGGTCATAAGAAGTAAACAAATTAGGCCTAAGACTAACTTACCAATCAAACTCTGCTAGAATAAAAACTGCCTACCTAAGGTAGGTTTGTGTACTTGGATAGCCCTGCACCATAAAATACTCACATCAAATATATTTAAGAGAATGGGGTTTGAAGGACATAGTAGGTGTCCCCTATGTGCAAAAGAAGAAGAAGACCTTAATCATATTTTATTGACCTGTATCTATTCTCGCCAGGTTTGGACTTGGTTATCCTTTAGCCTAGGATGGAAATCTGCCTACCCCAACACCATCCTTGGGATGCTCCAAGATTGGCCAGAAATCAAGAAAGGAAGTATCTACACTAACCTTTGGATAATTTCTCCCTCTATCCTGATTTGAGAATTATGGAAAGAAAGGAATAAAAGAATCTTTATGGATGAGAAAATGGAAGTGAGACAACTCATTAACAAAATTGAAGCTAGCATTATTGAATTTACCAACACCAAGAATAGGGGTCAGCAAAAGAGAGAAGCAAAGATGTCATATTGGGATGAGAAAATTAGAGGAAAGTGGGTTGGCCTAGTACTACCTCCCTTCCTAGGTCTAGGTGAAAAGAAAAATACTTCTAGAAGGGACTCTTGTGTCTAGACTCCACCCCAACATGGTTGGTTCAAACTAAATTTTGATGGGGCATCTAGGGGCAACCCGAGTGTAGCTGGAATCAGATGTTGTGTTCATAAAAGTAAGGGGAGAGAAATTGCAATGTTGGCCTCTCCTATTGGACTGGAGACTAATAATTGGGTGGAAATATTACCCCTGTGTAAAGGTTTGGCAATGTTTAGGGATTTAGAAATCAAAAATTTGGAAATTGAGGGAGACTCGGCAATAATTGTGAATACCCTGAAAATAGGAACTACACCTAATTGGAAATTGAATGCGCTGCTTTTGGAAGCAACTTCTCTTAGCAAGGTTTTTTCCAAAATCATAATCAATCACATATATAGAGAAGGAATCAAAAGGGCTGATGGATTAGCTAATTTAGGAGCAAATGGGCTCATCCTACCCCCTAGTGCCTCTCCAGCCTTGTCTTAGATTCCTTCTTTCTAAATTTCTTCTTGTATCTAGGAAGTTGGATATTACTCTATCTCAGTATAGTTTAAAGTAGGCAGGGACCAAGGATTAGACATCAAATTCTTACCTTGTATAAAATTAATTTATAACTAATTGTTTTACTTGTTCTGTCCACAATATACAAGGTTGATACACAAAGTGTTCTTTCAGGTAGGAATGAAGGATTATATGTACAAATGGATATCTATATATATGTAAGTATGCATATATGTATGTATATACAAATGAGAGTTTGTATATATGTATGTATATTTGTATTTATGTATCTATGTCTGTCTATTTGTATGTATGTAGGGACACATTTATTTCACACACACTTACAACTATAATGACAGATCCCTTTGTATATTTATGTATTTCCCTTACAATCTATACTACCTCTCCAAGAAAAGTATTAACCATTTATTTATTGCAGATTTTTATTTATCAAGATTGGGATTCCATAGGTGTATGCACCCCGAAGAATTTCAAATGGGAACTATTTTCTATTTTCTTTGACTATTTTTGGTATGACGCTGTAGCAATGTGAATAGGACTAGTTGGCCCTTCTAGAAGCAAGTGGATCCACTCGGCCTGCATTTAGGGTCTTAGCATTTTTTAGTAATAGGAGTAAGTAATTAGGATACTAAGATTATACAATGACAAGATAGACTCTGGTCTCCGCTTATTTTACTAGAGATTATCATCTTAAGATAACAATTTTAAGAATGGCATAAAAACTTATATATACTAAGAAATACAAACAGGAAAAATCTTAATCCTTTATGCACTTATATACCCGGTTCAGTATAAAAGCATTTATACTCAATCATTAAACTCGTAGTTTAAGTATAGTTAAAATGAATCCTTAACCCTACCTGAGATCGAAGTAAGGTTAAGTATGCTGCAGGGGCCTTAGATTATTATTAATATAAAATGATAATTTTACACCCTAATGATGTAGTTTCTTCTTCATTACTTGTCCTCTGCTTAGGTAATCCAAATTATTAGGATCAATCATTCAAAAATAGGGTTCCAACGTTTAGATGAGTTGTCCACTTTTTATCTCTTTGGGCCTTATTCGATAGCTTGAAGGCGTACTCATCCTATTGACAATTATGTGATTCTTCAAACTAGAGTTGTCATTGTAATCATAACTTGGTTACTCGACTAATATTTTATCTGGGTTTGTGAATCCTTCCCAAATTTATCTAAGCTTTCTAATTTCTTCCTAGTCCTTTAAGTCCCATCCCAAGAGGTACTTTTCCCTAAACCAATAAGAATAAAACTGTGATATATGATCAATTAAAGAGACTATGCTAAGTTTTACTATATCTAGCAGATAGTTATTACTAGCAAAGATTTAAAGAGGAATTAATACAAGAGAAGCATTAATTGGGAACATGACCCTTCAAATGTATAAGCTTAATTAAATTATTTTTTTAAAAGATTGAGAGTGTAATCAGAGTAAGTAATTAATGATAAGAGTTAAATAACCTAGATTGCTATCTCTATATTAAAGACCTATTGTCATTCTCTTTCCTCATAGAAGTACTGGTTTAATTGTTAAGAAAATGAGTCTGTTTGAATATGGAGTCAAGACTGCTAACCTTTGTGTTGGGTGATGTCTGTGCCATGGCCTTTCGAGGGTCTATTAAACCAGAGCGCTGGAATAGGATTTTAAACCAACTTCCCGAGGCAGTAAGGCGTACCATGGAGAAATGCTTAGGGGATTGCCATTTTGACAATGAATTCACATTTCAAACTAACGGGTCAATCATTGGAGGGTTCATAGCTCTGGCTTCCTATGATGGATTCATGAAAGAGGATATTATCAGGGTGGATAAAGGCATTTTTGTAACTGAGGTTCTGGGAGGACTGGAAAAAATAGTTTTTAGCGTTAACCTTGATCTCACTATGCCTTTTATGGAGGTTATCATGAGAATAGAGATAGATAAGCTGATGGAGATTCCTATCGGCCAGCGAGTACCCATGCTAATAATTAAGGATGAGTGTTGTTTTGATAAACATTGGTCTGAAATGAAACGCAATATGGATTTCTTATTTTGGGAAGTGCTTAACACCAACAATGATAGGGATTGGTTGCTAACATACTGGAAAGAGGAAGGCTTCATCATCCCTGAAGTCCTGAACAAAATGGCCATGGAGGACTTCTGTATCATTGCACCATTAGTAAAATGATGTTTGAAACAAATGGGAGACATGATTGAAGAGGATGATGCCATCATAATTGTCAAGAAGAACGAGGGAGAATGGAGTTGTGACTGGCTGCAAAAGGCTTAGCGAAAGGGAATGGAGTTAACATTTTAGGCCTGGTATTATTAGCCTATTTATAATTTTTTGTATCTCTGGAAATCATCTTAGTATGTCCTTGTTATACTTTTTATATGTTTTGTATACAAAGGCCCATATTTCTAGTCTATCTAGCTTGGGTAACGTACAAACCTTTACTATTTCGATAGAAAAACTAGGAACAATATCAGTACTGTAACCGTTTTAATTAATAATATAGATAGTTAGCTAAAAAAACTTGTTTGATTAAGTCATATCTGTAAAATCATGTGCTCATTTTACTTACACACATTAACTCCATTTATATTTTTGGGGCTATGTAACTCAACTAGAATATCATAAGTCTGATGATAAAGGTTTTGATCTTAAGAAAATTATATGCATATATGTCTACTTAGATTTCCAGCCCACATAATTGGCATTTACAAGTATGCTGGAAACTATACTGATACTGTTAAATCTTTGAATCCATAATCTAATGATTAAAAATTTATGTTTGATTGTTATCTTTAGCGATACATAGGCTTTGTCCACTTCCAATCTCCTACTTATTCTAATGAGGCTATGTAACTTACACTTCACTCTTACTTCAAAGTTAAGTTAAATAAATTTGGACCCTCTAAAATTATTTTCTTAAATTTCCTTTTTTTCTTTTAGCCCGCAGTTTAGCACTTTTAATCATACTTGAATAAAAAGAAACCATTGTAAATTGGGTGTTAGGCCGATTCCTTTTGTCGGTTTGATATCTATTTATCAATTTAGAGGGTTATGACTGTCAGGACACTTAGGGACATCCATTATCAGTCATACACTAATAATCTAAATTAGGCACTAACTTTCATAGTGGAATAGGCTTCTTATATAGGCAACTATATATTTGTCCTTCTCCAAAGTTATCCAAAGGCTCGATTTACAGGCTTTAAATACACATTTTTACATCTACACTGCATGAATTTAACATATCCTAACCTACGTCTAGTTACCATCGTGTTGCAGTCATTAATGACATAAGAATTTAAATCTTTTCCTTCTATGTTCCTATCAAGACCCCTTTGTAGTTATGGACCTTTCACATCACTTTTTCAACCTAATCTGAAGCTTTAGAAAAACCTTAAATCCTTTGTGTCAACCATGTAGTATTTTCTTCTAACCTCAGGACCGACTTTATGGGTGACCTTTAGCCTTTTATGGCTCACAAAGAGGTGGGGCTTGGAATTTCCTTGGCGCCCTTCCATATCTCTCCTCCAAACTTTGATGCTCTATTTCCTTGGGCTCCTGGTATTCCCGAGTTTCATCCTTATGGCATTTGGTATTCTGGCTTTAGGTTTGTCGAGGGATCTCTACACCTTCCAAGTGAGACAAGGGCTATTTATCATCCTCTTTTTGTGACTCTGGAAGCTTATACTTGGCTATCTGATACTAGTTGTACCATGACTACTCCTATCAAACTAGTTTGCACTATTCCTCAAATAGCCTTCGACGGTGAAATCACTATCAAGCGTCTAAAGTCTGGCCTTCTAAACTCCCAATCCATTGTCCTTAGAGCCGTGTTTAGAATTTTAGGCCAAGGATTCCTATCAAACTCAGATAGATATAGGGTCAATACAGAGATTCCTGCCATGTTCATTGTATTGGCCATTTATGTAGACCCTAGAAAAGAGGATATTGGAAAACTTTGTTTGCAGATTTTTAAAAAGAAATATCTTGGTAACATTGATAAAATTATTAAAAATATAAAACCAGATTGCACCATTACTATGCCTAGGTTCTATGATCTTCCAACTATTAATGGAAGGCCAGCCCTGACCATCCCCATTATGATTGTTGAAGATTTTCATGTGTTTGTTTCTAGAGAACCAGTCATTAAGAGGAATCTTGAGTTCTTAATAGCTTCATGCACTTAAGGATCCCAACTGAGGGGAACTGGTTCTACTCCTACTGGGACAATGATGATGTGGGGGTTACAAATAGGATTTTCTTTGATGATTCAGATTCTGAAGAAATGCTTGAGGTATGGTTGGATGAAGGAAATCCTCATAGAAATAAAAGACCTAGGATTGCTTCTCTGACTGATGGAGCCTCTAGGGTGAGTGAAGAGGAGGGCTAATCCCTTGGCCTTCCTGTTTATCTTGCTTTTTGTTAAAACTGATTATTCAGCTTCTCTCCCCCTTGGTATTCAAAATTTAGAATTCAATAATATGAGACCAAGTTGGTTGGTCTATCTTCTTTTGTATTCAATTCTTAAATACTAAATTTTAGCTACTGATCCCCCTTCGGATCCTTTGAGTAAATAGGATTTTAAGGATACCTATGTGGATTTTAAGCTAAAAATTATCTTATTTCCATTTTTTTAACAGTAGTTATGTTTTTATCACTATTTAACCTATAAAGAGACCCTGGTAACTAATATGGAAATTTATCTGACCTTTTAAACACTATGGTAATATATCGGTATACGGTTAAAAATATAAGCTATCATTATTGTTTGATTTAACATAAATGCTCATATGTTTCAAAATAGCTCAGACATATTTCTATGAGTAGCCAATTTTGATAAACTAGATTATTTTGATCTTCCATCTTGACAAATGTACTGCTTACTAATTAGTTGTGCTAAACCATTGCTTTATCTGGGTCTTTGATCTATTAGCATTTTGATGCTCCTTGTTAATCTGGTCTAATTTTCCTCTACTTAGTAATTACTTTGACAAGCCGAATATCACTAAAATGGTCCTAAATCATCTAACACCTTTTTAGATAAGCTTCGGTAAGGTAACCAGGTGGAATAATACTAACCTTTGGTAGTAATTTTGACAGGATAAACTCTTCCCTATTTTTGACTTAGCTTCAAAAAGTTCCTTTAGCTTATTATAGGATGTTTCAATCTTCATATAACTTAAAATATATATATATATATATATAT
>MU225326.1:1284048-1297520 GCA_018584345.1 Thuja plicata | reverse complement strand
GGTCATGCAAGCTTTATGTAAATGCTTTAAAGCATCCTAACGGATCTAAAGCATATCTAACTAAAGATCAAGGTCAAGTTGTAAACCTTGAATCTAGAGTTAACTCGCGATGCATGAATCAAGAATTAAGCCTAAAATAGTATAAATAGATGTTCATACTCAATTGTGAAAATATATGAATTCACATTGGTGATAGCCACCAAGAGCATCTAAGGAGTAGAAGGCAGAATTCATGCAGATATTAGAAATAGAGTATATCAGTTTTAAAGAACACACAGAGGCTACCGATAAGTAGATAAAGGTATTATTCAATCATGGAAGGATGATTACTAATATGTATGAATCTTTATAGGATCTATTATCAGCAATTGAAGATTGCATTTATCATCGGATCAAATACTTATGTAGTTGCATTCTAACAAGTGCATCACATCTAAAACCCTTTTGTAGAAGGTGGACTTAACCATTCTTTCCAAATCTCTTAACAGAGTGCACACTTAACAGTGTTGCTAAAGCTTCAAATGAAGTAGATCTTAATAGGTCTCTACTGTAATACTCCTAATAGGGTAGGTCATCAGAAATAACCAATTGTAAGCCTTAACCGGCCCCTTCTTATCTGCAGATAGTGAATTTTGTGGGTAACAATCCCCACCGCAATTTTTACTTCCTTAACAGGAGTTTTCTATGATATCATATCTTGTGTCATGTGTTATCTATTTTTATGAATGTTTCTATTATTGTTACATATCAAAAGAATGTATGATATGATTTCATATGCATAAAGAAAGATGACCAGTTAGATAAGATAAATTACAAACTGATGACTAAGGGTTAAATGGGATAACCAAGAAAAGTTTTAGAGGTACTAATTCACTCCTCCCCTCTTAGTACATCATCTCAATATAATTCCAACACATTCAAGAAGAAGTATAGAAAGACCTCCGACTCTCCTGCCATCTCTGAGAGTAAAGAGGATATAGTTAAAACAGAGGATGTTGAATCTTAAGAAGAAAAGGAAGAGACTGATATTAAACCTCCTTAGAAGAACAAGGAGGCAACACCTAAATAGAAAAAGGAAAAAGACACTACCCTTGTTATCACCATGAGGAGATCAAGGAGAAGACTTGTATTGGGTAAAGATGAGGATGATAATGAAGAAGCTGATAGTGTGGTTTTCATGAGACCACCACCCTCACTTGATCAGAAAATTGAAGAACTAAGAGAAGGAAGAGCTATGGGTTCTTTGAAGTCACTGAATTATGCTTCTAGAACTAAGGAAGAAAAGAAGAAGATTGAAGAAGCAGTGGTGGAGAAGATGGAAAAATGGAAATATGACCCCTCCGCACTGAAGAGTCGTATGACTGAAGACCTATCCAAGGCAGTCTCTATTCCCTGAAACAATGCAATCTAAACTAAAAAGGACATAAGGGAACAGACATTGAAGCAAGTCATGTCTGCAATGAAGGGAAAACAAGTAAAAGAGGCCTTCAGTAAATATCCAAATAATCACACCCCTAGATCCAGGGCATTCCAAATATTGAACAAAAACATAGAAGATGTAGTTTAGCGTGCCACATTAGTATGGAAATAAATATTTGAGATAAAAGAATATAATGTTAAGGTATAAGTACCGAGTACAGACCCTCCAGAATAGGAAAATGATGATACATTACCTGAGGTACATACTATTGAAGAGTCCAATGCTGAGCATATTGCAGTTGAGGTAATGGCATCATTACCCCAATCTCTTATCCAGAATATAGTACCTCTGAGCAAGGAAAAGGTTGCAGAATCCACATCTGAACAAGTAGAAATCGAGCAACAGGCTCCACTTACTACTGATCCAAGCATACCCGAGTCACAGAAAGATAAGGTAGATATTTCTACTGCCAGTATTGACTCATCGGTTAACATTGATTCAACAATTGGTACTAAAAAGGTCAATGACCTAATTGGAATGAATACTGAGAAAAAGGATGAGGAAGGTAAAGGTAAGTAAATTGTTCCTTCACCGAGTCCTAAGACAAGAGGAAAAGGAAAATTAGCAAATACTGATGAGATAGATCTTGCTAAAGAAATTGTGATTCCAAATTGGGATCAATCCAACTTATCTGTAGAGCAAATGGATATTCTGGGAGAACTTTGGAAGAAAAGAGCTACACAACAGAAGCTCTAAAAGGAAAGGCAAAGGAATAAAGTATTTTAAGATGTCAAAGGCATATTTGTAGATGCATTGTAGATTGAAGTCAATGAGAGTGACTCAATAATGGACCAACTTGTTGACATTGTCCACAAGTTCAACACAGATATGAATGGTCAAGAGAAGTTAATCAAGAAAGAAGAAAATAAATTTGAGAACAAGGTTCTAGAAAACATTGTAAAGAAGATTGCAATCAACTAGGTGTAGTTTACCAATATCATTAGCACTCTAGAAACCACCGTGGCTAATGTGGTAGCACTTTTTGTAAATTTGAGTGACACCTCTAACTTTACTATGGAGTTCAAGAACAAGATAGTGAAGATTGATGCAGACATGAAAGAAAGTGTAAGGCAGTTAGCACTTGACCTGAGCACTAGTTCAGCTCACTTCATGAATATCAAGTATCTTACTGATCTATAGGCTGAATTGTTGAGAGAAGAAGCCCAAACTAGAGAATCACTTATAGCTATGCAAAGCCAACTCCTACCACACATGGATAGAATGCAAAAACACATAACACATGCAAAGACACTCATTCATAACAACAATTTCTCAATTGTCGAGGTAATCATAGAGTTTTATGCAGAGCTACAAATTGAATTTCACATCATGAAGGTGCTACAGGACAATTGGGAAAACACTTTTTTCTCAATTTTTCAAGGTACATAGTGATTTCCTATCCTACTTTGGAATAACCTTGTAAATATCACTTTTGGAATTTTTGTAAAAAACAAGGGGGAAATATCATTATATTGTAATAAAGGGGAAATATCATTGAGGAAACACATGTACAGTGGAACAATGTAGAAAATATACTTTACAAAAACAATTTTTGAAAAACACAAAAACAGAGTCAGTTGGACCTGAGCAGCAGAAGCAGTGTCAAAACCTGAGCAGATAGTAAGGGGGAGTTTTGACATATCATATACATAATTCAAAGATAAGTGTTTTTATCACTAATGCAAAAGGGGGAGATTGTAGACTTTATGACAAGACATATTGTCAATTAGTTTCAAAACACTTAGTCATCTAGTGTCGACCGAACCAGCAAACATTATGCAAAGTCCCAAGTGATCAGTGTTGCCCGAGTGATCAACATAGCCTAAGTGACTAGCATCGCCCGAGTGATTAGTATGACCTGACTGATTTGCAGTATTTCCTGAGTGACAGTTTATCACCCGAGTAGACTTCTGGACCTGAGTGACAGTTTGAAGCTGACCTTGCATATATTGTTGAATATCATTTTGCTTATTGCAAGCCGACTTGTAGAGTTATTTGTTTGGATAAGATATATATGTAAGATAGTTTGTTTTATCCAAAATATAGATGTATGGTGTATATGTATGAAATGTATGCATATGTATAAGTGCAAAGACATGCGGATGGTAGTTTGATTAAAGAGAAGAAGTATTCAGGACAACAGAGTCTCATCTATCACATTCAGGTGATCAGTTATATTCAGAAGGATCTTATTCAATAATCATAGTTTCATAGAGTAGATCACCAACTGGTTCATTCTCATAGGTGGATCAGAAAAATCCTTTAACAAGGTGGACCTAACAGTCCTTTCTCTAAATACTTTAACAGAGTTGCATTACTTACTATATTGTACAAAATCCTTTAACAAGGTGGACCTAACAGTCCTTTCTATGATCCTAACAGGGAAGACCATCAAAAGTGGTCATTGTAAACTCTAACTGGCTAAATTTATACTACAATACTAAATCTTGTGGGTATCATCCCCACCCCAGTTTTACTTTCTTTTGGAAGGTTTCTGGGTAACCAAATATTGTGTTATGTGTTGTGTTTGATTCTTTACTTTCAAGTTCTATGCATGAAAACAAAGAAGTTAATCGAATTGTGGATTAAATGGATTAAGTTTTATTGGTTCCTGATTCACCCCCCCCCCCTCTTTGTCACTGGGCACATCATATATTTCCAAAAATTGGTATCAGAGCAGTGGTTCTCTTATCAGAAGTTTAACAACTTGAGAAAATATTAGAGGCTATGGAAACATACAGACTGGAGAAAGCCATTAAGAAAGAAAAGATAGATATTAAAGTGGACATGGATCAGATCATGAAACTTAAGGAGCAGCTCTCTCTTTCCCTAAAAAGAAGAAAATAATTATTAGTGCAGATGAATGACAAGAACTATATAGAAGAAAGAATTGAATAATTTTGCAAGGATGGAAGTTCTGAAGAAGTTTATGTAGCCATTGAAGACTTACTTACAAATAATCTCACTTTACATGAAGAAGTCAGAAAGTTGAAAAGAGAAAATGAAATTCACTCAATCAGAATATGTGAAATCATAGAATTAAAGAACAAAGAAAAAGATGACAGAAATATAGCACAAGAAGATAAAAGACTATTGAGTACAAGATTAGATGAAAAATAAAATGAAATCCAACACTTGTAACTTCAGCAAACTGATTTGGTAAGTCAACTCAACAATGCAACACAAGAAGTTGTCAATTTAAGGACAGAAAATGAAAGACTGCAGAACGATCTCAATACTAAAAAGCAAACAAATGAAAGTATGATGAATTCACAAACCAGCATGGATCAGGAAACATAACTCAGACACCATGGACATACTAGATTAGGTTATACTAAACAAGGTGAATCCTCATAGCAAGGAGCTCAAAAGAACAACAAGCCTACATGCAATCATTGTGGTAAGTTGGGGCATACATCAAATAAATGTTTGAGCAATGGAAAATCAAAATTTAATGTTAAATGCTATAGTTCTAACAAACATGGAAATAGAGAAAGTGAATGCAAAGAGAAACCTGAGTTTGAAGGAAAATTCTACAAGTGTAACAAACAAGGTCGTAGATCTTTCAAGTGCAGAACTAAGAAGTGGAATCCTGCTGAACAATTAGCCAAGGCAATTTTTGGTTGGGATTACAACACATGGTATAGATGTTGTCAGTATGGTGAATATGGACACATCAGTGCAGATTGTATGAAGACTCACTTCAGAAAAAGGGATCCTACTAAGAGATGTTATGTGTGCAAGCAACTCGGTCATCTAAGCAAGAACTGTATGAACAAAGAAAAATTTTATACTAGTTTTGAGAATGGAAAAACCAAAGTTTTAAAAATCAAAACTCAGATGAGCAAGAAATGGGTAAGGAAATCCTCAGATAATTCAAATCAAGGAAATGAAGGATCTAATGACACCCTAAACAGTGAGTTGGGTGGATCTACCATTACATAATAGGAATGTAAGGAGATGACTAGAACTGTGTAATACAAGCCATCTTACATCAGTTCCAGATAAGATAGCTAGTCCAAATATGCATATTGATGCATGAGGACATATTATAGTTCTACTCGAGTTAGAATGTTGGTAACACCTGAGCTACTGTAGCTTAACTGAGCTGAGTTAGGCAGTATTGAAAATTGGAAAGTTGGTTTCACCTGAGCTTCCGAGTGAATCTTGGAGAAACACCCGAGTCATGCCAGCTACTATGTACGAAGCATTTAATGAAATACTCTAACATTTGAAAATCTCTTATAAATGAACGATTGTAAATATTATTGCTTACAGAGTTTTCAGTTTACAGAATAATTTAGAACCTTTAGCGATTCAGTGTGAATTTGTGATTGAAAGCAAATTTTTATCATTTTTTCTGAACAATATGGCATCCACTTCCAACAGCAAGGTCATGAAAGGTTCTGAGATGTTGGACAAAATGCAATTTGTGATCCTCCAGTGTTTAAACTTCATCCAGGAATCGCAGAGGAGATAGACCCGATGGGAGCTCATTCCCTAATTCCTCCAAAAGTGTTATTGGTTAACGACATCTAAAGCTTCTATCACTCCAACATACAAGAGCTTGGAACCATTGACATGAACAAAGAATATGATGAATTATGTACAAATGGGAGTTTGAAGCCCAAGCATAAGCACCTTGAAACCAAGGATTTGATACACATCATGAACATGCTGAGGGATTTCCAAACAAAATGGATGAGATATGTTCTTATCTGTGTGCACAACATGCACCTTGTTGGAATTATTGGAATGATGTACTAAGAGGGGAGGGGTGAATTAGTACCTCTAAAACTTTTTATGTGATTGACCCATTAACCTTTGAGTCATCAGATTTGTATATTCCTATCTATCTGTTCATCTTTATATATGTATGTGAAATCATAATATAAGTTCTTTACATGTGTAAACATTCAAGAAACATTCATGAAAACAATTAACACATAACACATGATATGATATCGCAGAAAACTCATGTTAGGAAGTAAAAACTGCGGTGGGGATGTCTGCCCACAAAACTTCACTATTTTCAGATAAGAAGGGAGTCAGTAAAGGCTTACAATTGATCACTTCTGATGATCTACCTTGTTAAGAGTATTAGAGTGGAGACCTATTAGGATCTACTTCATTTGAAGCTTTAGCAACACCGTTAGGTGTGCACTCTATTAAGATATTTATCAAAGAACGGTTAAGTCCATCTTCTACAAAAAGGATTTTTGTTGTGATGCACTTGTTAGAATGAAACTACAATATAAATGTTGATCTAATAGTGAATGAAATCTCTAATTTCTGATAATAGATCCTATAAAGCTTACAATGTAAATGTAATCACCTTGAGTGATTGAGTGATACCTTGTCTCTGCTCGTCGATAGCCTTTCTGTGTTCTTGATAACTACTTTGATCTATTTTTGTACTATGCATGAATTCTCTTCTTCTACTTAGATGCTCTCCATGGCTAATATCATTTGTCAAATGATTACAAGTCTCATTACATTACAAATGGTTGAACATCTATTTATACTAGTTTCTAGCTCTATTCTTGATTCACGCTTTTACAAATTAACTCTATATCCAAGGTTTACAACTTGACCTTGATCTTTATTTTTGATATGTTTTAGATCCATTAGGCTGATTTAAAATATTCACAATTTGCTTTCTTGACCCTCAAGTAAAGATTTAAAACAAATAAAAACTCTATAAATAGAATTACATTATTTTATCTGATGTGTAAAGTCAGATCCACTTTTTGCGGGTTCTATAACTGACTGTCGGTTCTGATGGTTAGGTTGTTCTATCAGTTCTATTGGTTTTGTACTCTGTCGGTGTCCCTTAATTGAACTATTCATCGGGTATGCTTTTTCTGCTCCGTCGGTGATGTTCTCAAAACTATATCATTGGTAATGCTTGTCATCGGTTTGACTCTTGTCAATGTTCGTCGGGCAAGTCTATACTTATCATTTTTACAATAGCCATTTTCATCTTGTTGGGTATCCTTGTTGTCCACCGGTTATGCTTATACCGATGACCTTTATCATGTTTTTCTCTTTAAGTATACTAATGGCAAAATGTAATGTCATCAATCTCCGCCTTTGACATTAGTATCAAAAACTAATATGTGCAACATACTTGATGTATTAGTATGTACACCTGTGTATACTTCTTCCTTAGTCATGAAATGACTTCCCCTTGCATATGCCAGTAAGTGTAAGTTTATGTACATAACTATCTTTGATGTACATACATTATACATATCCTCATATAGTATTTTGTACATATGTATACATTCCTCCTTTTTCTACTAAAGTATATTTGTACATATGTATACATTCCTCCTTTTTTTATAATGAGGGCAAAGCTACTTACATCTTTTCAAAAATGTGAGTGTGTGAGGCTTTGATTTCCTCCATCATTTTCTCCCATTTCTCCTTTAAATTCTCAAGAGCCATATGCTCAAGTGATATCCTCACATGCATGTCATATATACTGTCTACCACAGACATTCCTGGGGTTGTGATTAGATTTCGTGCATTTGTTATATATTGTTGCAGAGTGGTGAGGTTGGGTAAAATATGAGCTTGTAGCTCTATAACCTCATTTCTAAATTGTGTCTCTGCATCCCAATTTTCTTGTCGCAATCTATTTACCTCTGTGATCTTTTCATGATGCAGCTTTATTGTGTTTGCATCAGAGGTTAAACTCAATGCACTAGTTGTTAGATCTGAATCAAGTTGTGACATCTTATCACTATTTTATTTTACAAAATTTTCTAATGTGCACAATTTTTGAACTAAGGTAACAACTTCAACAATCATAGGTTCTAATTCACTTCCTAGTTTAGATAGCTTTACCTTGTTCTCTGCCACTTCTTGGTTGATTTTATCAACTAGTTTGTGTTGATACTTCATCTCTGCTTGTTCTTCCATCAAATTTTTTGCATCAACATTTTGATTTGTGATGGCGTCAGTAAGAACTTCTATTTGTTCCATGACTGATATATTATCTTCAATTTTGATAACTGGAACAAGTTGATGTAAAATGTCCCTTGCTTTATCAAGTGCTTGGGCTTCCCTGTGTGCCTTTTTCATTTTCTCTTGAATTGCTTTTCTCTGACACATCACTCCAAACTTTTGAAGTGCTTCAGTATCTAAAGTGGATACATCCCACTTGGGTATCTCAATTACCTCATCAAGTGTGACCACCAAGATATCTTTCTTCATTGCTTTCTTCTTCTTCTTTGGTTGTTTGGCAGATTGGTGCACTGCCATTTGTAGACCTTGATATTGGATGGATTGTGTGGGTGAGGGTCGAGAAGATGATGCATCTTTTTGCTTCTATTCTGAGTCCACCAATCGGTTTTGTGAAGACATCTACTCATTGGCCTTGGGTGTATCAATAGATTTATCTTCCTTTTCTTTCATTCTTTCATCCTTCTTGACTTCTTCACTCTTTTCTTTTTCTTCATCTTTTCTCAATGTTTCATCTATTTGATTATCTTCTTATTTGTCTTTTTCATTAGACACCTCTTTCTAAGTGTTGGTTGCATCTTTCATCTCTGTATCTATCTCTTTTGGAGTATTTGAGGCATTTTTATTTTGTTCATTACCCGTGTCCTTGGGTATATCATCATCTTTCTTGGATGATTTCTCCTGACTTGATTCAATATCAATTTCTTGTATCAAAAATTTCATGTTGGTTGGTGTATTGACCTCTACAGTGTCAATAGTTGTATCTTGTTCATCGGTATTGCCCTGTGTAGCAGTGATATCTTCATATTTTTGCACTTCTTTTGTAGGGTCTTTTCCTATAGTGTCATTGATAATGTTATCCAACCATGATTCATCATTGATATCATCAGTCATGTTACCTTTTATTATCAAATCTTCTTTGGTAACCTCTTCTTCATTACTCAAGTCAATATGAATTGGACTTGGTGGATTTTGTCTTTCCTCATTCTGTGTGTTGTCAAGAGTAGTGTCGAGCCATACTTCATCTATAACTTCAATATGTTTGGGTCCTGCTAGATCACTCTCTTCTTTGTTCAATTCCACAGATGAGTCATCTTGTATATCCTTGATGATGATGTTTTCCTTCTCCGGGCTAGTTTCCTTAATGGGATTTTTGAGTACCTTGCACCATTTCTTAATGGTGTCTTGATCAAGATCATTTAGCTTCCCTTTGAGAAATTCATATGCTCTCATTTTTGGTGAGAAATGCTTTTCATATTTCTTCATCATCTCACTTATTTCTTCCTTCTTTGAATCTAAAGGCATAATAGTAACAAGTATTCTTTCTCTTATTTCTTTTTCTTGATACAGAGCAAATGTCCATCTAGCAGACAATCTCGCTGATAGTTCCTTAGGAACGTCATATTCTGAGAATTGTAGTGGAACATAATGATTTTTTGACATTTTGACTATAATAGCATCTTCTATCTTATTTTGATCCTCTGGATTAAACTTTAACCATTTCCTAATGTTAGGATCAGAAATAGATTGTGACTCTAAAATATTCTTACATATTTTATCAATTGTTGTAGGGACCAAAGGTTCTTTTTCCTTTTGTATTTCTACATCAACTTCATCCATAGCTGAGTATTCTAGATCCTCTTGTGTCCTGACCCATTTCCTCCTTTTGGTCTGTATTTCCTTAGGTGAGACCGGTTTTCTCTTGTAGGTTCTCACTTTACCTTTCTTAAGTGGTGAAGGAGTTGATTCTTTTGCAGTTTTGCTTCTTGTTCTGGAAGCAGATGTTGTTCTTGCTTTCTTAGGTGGAGGAGGAGGTGGAGAATCTGACTGTGTACCCTCTGAGTCATTCTTTTCTATCTCTTCACCGATAGGTGACTGCCCTTTGGTTTTTTCCTCCTTTCCTTCTATTTCCTCTTCACCTTCTTCAGTGACTGCAAATTGCTTGGTTAACTTTTTAACCATTTTGTTCTTCTTGTTCATTATTTTCTTGACAGTAAGATTTGTCTTGATCTTTGGTTTGGCTTCTTCATAGGTGCCAAATCTTGGTTGCTTGTTGTCAACTAGTTCATTCAATAGTGCCTTGATGCACTCATTAGCCTGTCCTATTTTGATTTCATATTCCAGTGTGATAGCCAGGATTTCCTAGGTATTACTAGTTTGATATGGGTAAAATTAGTATCTACCATAAAACATGTATCCTCTCTCTATTCTTCTATCAAACTTCCAGGTATCCTAGTTCTTTCTTGCATCTTTTCTTTAAATTCTTTGAAGTACTCATTCATCAGGTCATCAAAATATGTTCCTAGTGATTCTATATGCTCACATATTTGTATGGTTACCAGTTTTCTTGTATCCCATACTACTTTTCCTATGGAAGGAAAGTATTCTTCAAAGTAAAAGAACATGCACATAATGAGGGAACCAAACATACAAGTGTTTGTCTTTGAATATCTTATGGTGTTCATGTTCTCCTCAAGTTGATTCAATAAAATCTCTGTAAGATCCATCTTCTTTCCTTGTTTGATGATCTTGTAAGTTGTGCTCATAGTAGTGCTTGCTATGTTATTCATTATGCTAGCCTGGAAGATCTTGTATCCTACCACACATGCACCAAAATTGAGTTCCTCGTCAGTGATAGTGTTGACCTTGAGAGCTCTTTTGTCTGATTTTGCACCAATTAGCTTTTCCACTTCCTTTAGGGATGGGTGCTTGTGAGCTTGTGGCTTGTCGGTTGTAGGATATCCAATAACTGCATGAATAACATTCTTTGTTATTCGGTTTGGATTATTGAGCCATAAAGTTTGGTTATGCATTCTTTTGAGAACTATCTTTATCCATTTTGTCTTAAAATCTCTGGGAAAGTGTAATGCATTTGTGAGACCTTTCACTTCCAGATGCTTGTGTTCTTCTTTCAGGTTTCCAGAATCATCACAAAGTGCCCTATAGGAATGATCTAAGTCCAGATCTCCTAATTTTGAAATCTTGCAATGTATATAGGACCTTATGTCCTCTATCAGCAAAACCCTAGGTTGGATTCTGGAGAATGCTCCAGAATCATCAGGTTGTGATGTGATTTCTAGGTGCAGCTTGTATTTAGGTTCAACACAAGTGTCTTTGCTAATAAGCTTGATCATTTTCTTCTTATCTTCTTTCAACTTTTCAACTCTAGAAGTAGATGCCATCATTTTTAGAAATTTAGGGATTTTCATAATTTAAATAGTGCGGTCGATGATGTAGGTACTTACTAAATCTCCTTGATTTCTCATGAATCCTTTGAGTTGTGTTAGAATCTTACTGAGGTCGCACTTCAATTTTCTCTTTAATTGCTCTGAGTAGCTCTACTTGGTTGCTCAAAAATCACGGGTGCAAAATGAGCTCTTCCATCATGCTTTTATAACTTTTGTGCCCTAAGTTGTCATTAATGCCCAATAACTCATCGGTATACAAAGAATGAGTTCATTGGTTGAAACATAAGTAACATCTTCGGTGTAGGCACAAAGAATCAGGATTACTAGCATCTTTGGTGACTTCACCAATGATTGTCAGTAAAATAGCGACGACAACTTTCGTCAGCTCAAGTATTACCGATGTCCGTCAGTTTACACTTAGCGACTTTGCTTTTGTGTGATAACTGATACATTTCGGTAAGTAGTGTTTAAATTTTCTATGTGTGCTCACCGATGCTAATTTGTACCCATTATCGATGGTTGTTTTTCAATAATATTATAAGTAACAATATAGTGCATCTTCAATAATGCTAGTTTTTTCTATATGATCAATATGTAAATGGAACCGATGCATAATATAACTTGTCATAATGCAGTTCCATACTTACTTGTGCAACTTAGTTAGAGATGGTGATGCCACCAGATCCATTGGACGAGGCGTCATCATTTGCATTGCTTGTTCCAGCACCTTTAGTGTTTGTGGCTTTTACCCACATCTTGTTTCTCATCTTCTTGATGTCATCAACGGTGTTTCCATTGGGATAAGTTCTTGTTTCTATCAGTCAGGCTTTGCAATCTTTTATCACATGTCCAAACTTATGACAATGTAAACATGCCATACCTGGATTGAACCATCCTCTTGTTTTTCTAGTCCATTTTATCATACAGTTGGCAGATATATGACCATACCTTCCACATGTTATGCAATTTACCCATGTGTTATAGTCCCAAACATATGAGTTACCTACTCTAGTTGGTTTGTAGTCATTATCAGGTTCTTTTGGCATCCATGCTTTCTTATTATTTTTCCAACATTCCTGATATGTATGTCCATTCATTTTGCAGGTAGGAAAATACTTGTCCATGTAGGTTTCCTTCTTTGGTTTTGTCATCTTGGATCTACATTCATATGCCGTGTGTCCTTGCTTGTGACATTTATAACAGTTACCAATGAAAGTAGATTGTGATTGAGGAATACCTTTCATTTTGTTTCTACAAATGTTTGAGGTGTGGCCTAGTTTTCCACAGTGATTGCATGACAGCTTCTTGGTCCTTGGAGTTGCATAAGCATTCCTTTGATCTGATTGATTAGATGATTCTCCATTGTCGGCGTACCCTATTCCTGTGTAGTTGTTGACACTTCTTTGACTATCAATTAAATCATCCATTCTTTTATTTCTATCTTCAGCTTTCTTGATCAATTCATTGTGTTGATTCTGAATCTTGACTTCATGCTTTAGTTTCTCATTCTCTTCCCTTAGCTCACCGGTGATCTGTATTGTTTCAATGAGTTCAGTATTTAATATTTTTGCCTCTTGACTCATAAGAATAATCTGATTGGTAATCTCATGGTGATGATCAGTAAGTCTTTGAATCTCTAATTCTTTTTCTTGTAGCTTCTTAGTGATTTTCCTCCTATCATCAATAGCAAATATTCTCTCTGATTCTGCTTTTCTTGAATCATTCATGACATCAATCATTTTTACCATCTGAGTCTCTTGACCGATTTGCAGCATCTTGATTTGCTCCGTCAGATGTAGATTGACTTCTTGTAGACTTGTGATCTCTTCTACTGA
>MU225326.1:1269389-1283889 GCA_018584345.1 Thuja plicata | reverse complement strand
GTTGATCTTTTCTCTTAAGTATTTAAGCTTTTCAAGAAAGAGACTTAGCTCTGATACCAATTGTTGGAATTATTGGAATGATGTACTGAGAGGGGAGGGGTGAATCAGTACCTCTAAAACTTTTTATTTGATTGTCCCATTAACCTTTGAGTCGTCATATTTGTATATTCCTATCTATCTGTTCATCTTTCTATATGTATGTAAAATCATAATATAAGTTCTTTACATGTGTAAACATTAAAGAAACAATAATGAAAACAAATAACACATAACACATGATATGATATCGCAGAAAACTCATGTTAGGAAGTAAAAATTGTGGTGGGGATGTCTACCCACAAAACTTCACTATCTATAGATAAGAAGGGAGTCGGTAAAGGCTTACAATTGATCACTTCTGATGATCTACCCTATTAAGAGTATTAGAGTGGAGACCTATTAGGATCTACTTTGTTTGAAGCTTTAGCAACACCGTTAGGTGTGCACTCTGTTAAGAGATTTATCAAAGAACGGTTAAGTCCACCTTCTACAAAAGGATTTTTGTTGTGATGCACTTGTTAGAATGAAACTACAATATAAATATTGATCTGATAGTGAATGCAATCTCTAATTGCTAATAACAGACCCTCTAAAGCTTACAATGTAAATGTAATCACCTTGAGTGATTGAGTGATACCTTGTCTCTGCTCATCGGTAGCCTTTGTGTGTTCTTGATAACTGTTGTGATCTGCTTATGTACTATGCATGAATTCTCTTATGCTGCTTAGATGATCTCCATGGCTACTATCATTTGTCAAATGATTACAAGTCCCATTACATTACAAATGATTGAACATCTATTTAGACTAGTTTCTAGCTCTATTCTTGATTCACTCTTTTACAAATTAACTCTAGATCCAAGGTTTATAACATGACCTTGATCTTTAGTTTTGATATGTTTTAGATCTATTAGGATGCTTTAAAACATTCACAATTCACTTCCTTGACCCTCAAGTAAAGATTTAAAACAAATAAAAACTCTATAAATAGAATTAAATTATTTTATCTGACGTGTAAAGTCAGATCCACTTTTTGCGGGTTTTGTAACTGACTGTCGGTTCTGATGGTCGGGATGTTCTGTCAGTTCTATCCTTTTTATACTTTGCGGTGTCCCTTAATTGAACTGTTCATCGAGTATGCTTTTTCTTCTCTGTTGGCGATGTTCTCAAAATTGTATCATCAGTAATGTTTGTCATCTGTTTGACTCTTGTCGATGTTCGTCAGGCAAGTCTATACTTATCATTTTTACAATAGGCATTTTCATCTCGTCAAGTATCCTTGTTGTCCACCGGTTATGCTTATACCGATGACCTTTATCGTGTTTTTCTCTTTAAGTATACTAATGGAAAAACTTAATGTCATCACACCTATGGTTGGAACATCCTGCAAAGATCACAAAGCAGATAATTCACCGTGTTACTGGGTTCCCTTTGCTAGAAAAGCCAAAAGCTACCAAAACCCTAACCCAAGATGACCTAGCTGAGTTAACTCTTGCCAAGTGGGATGGCAGAGGCATGAGACTTAATGGAGTAACTGATATGGAATTAAAATTTGGCATTCACATTATAGCCCACAAGATATACAGTTTGAGAAGACCTAATAGTGTTCAGTGTGAAGCTGTTGACCTAGCATACAAAGTGGTGAAGAAGAATCTGGTATTTGACCTAGCAGAATTGCAGCTCATCCAATTGAGAAAGAATATGGAAAGCATCCGAGTATCAAAATCCAATTCATGTAAGTTTGGTTCTCTTCTAATCTGCATACTCTTTTATGTTGAGAAGTTCTTTCCCTCCAAGTGTACAATAGTATGGAAGAAGGATAGAACAATAATCCATCAGATTAATGAATTCATAGTTGAGCTAGGAGATAACTTTGATAACATTATGGATGGATACTTTGAGAATTTCAAACAAAAGATGCAGAGTAGGTACATAATTCCTAAACAACTAGTTGAAGATTACAAAGATGAAATATGTTTCCTAATTGATTGTGATAAGGTTTATATCCAATTGCAGTAAAGAAAAAAGCATTACCCCTGTTATCACCATGAGGAGATCAAGGAGAAGACTTGTATTGGGTAAAGATGAGGATGATAATGAAGAAGCTAATACTGTGGTTTTCATGAGACCACCACCCTCACTTGATCAGAAAATTGAAGAACTAAGAGAAGGAAGAGCTATGAGCTCTTTGAAGTCACTGAATTATGCTTCTAGAACTAAGGAAGAAAAGAAGAAGATTGAAGAAGTAGTGGTGGAGAAGATGGAAAAATGGAAATATGACCCCTCCGAGCTGAAGAGTCATATGACTAAAGACCTATTCAAGGCAGTCTCTATTCCCTAGAACAATGTCATCCAAACTGAAAAGGACATAAGGGAAGAGACATTGAAGCAAGTCATGCCTATAATGAAGGGCAAAGAAGTAAAAGAGGCCTTGAGTAAATATCCAAATAATCACACCCCCAGGTTCAGGGCATTCCAAATATTGAACAAAAATATAGAAGATGTAGTTTAGCATGCCACATTAGTGTGGAAATCAATATTTGAGATAAAAGAAGATAATGTTAAGGTAGAAGTACTGAGTACAGACCCTCTAGAATAGGAAAATGATGATACATTACCCAAGGTACAGACTATTGAAGATTCCAATGCTGAGCATATTGCAATTGAGGTAATGGCATCATTACCCCAATCTCTTATCCAGAATATAGTACCTCCAAGCAAGGACAAGGTTGTAGAATCCACATCTGAACAAGTAGAAATCGAGCAACAAGCTCCACTTACTACTAAGCCAAGCATACCTAAGTCATAGAAAGACAAGGTAGATATTTCTACTAACAGTATTAACTCATCAGTTAACATTGATTCAACAATTGGTACAGAAAAGGTCAATGACCTAATTGCAATTAATACTAAGAAAAAGGATGAGGAAGGTAAAGGTAAGGAAATTGTTCCTTCACCGATTCCTAAGACAAAAGGAAAAGGAAAAGTAGCAAATACTTATGAGATATATCTTGATGAAGAAATTGTGATTCCAAATTGGGATCAATCCAGCTTATTTGTAGAGAAAATAGATATTCTGGGAGAACTTTGGAAGAAAAGAGCTACACATCAGAAGCTCTGAAAGGAAAGGCAAAGGAATAAAGTACTTGAAGATGTCAAAATCATATTTGTAGATGTGTTGCAGATTGAAGTCAATGAGAGTGACTCAATAATGGACCAACTTGTTGACATTGTCCACAAGTTCAACACAGATATGAATGGTCAAGAGAAGTTACTCAAGAAATTAGAAAATAAATTTGAGAACAAGGTTCTATAAAATATTGCAAAGAAGATTGCAATTGACCAGGTGCAAATTACCAATATCATCAGCACTCTAGAAACCATGGTGACCAATGTGGTAGCACTATTTTTAAAGTTGAGTTACACCTCTAACTTTACTATGGAGATCAAGAATAAGATAGTGAAGATTGATACAGACATGAAAGAAAGTGCAAGGCAGTTAGCACTTGACCTAAGCACTAGTTTAGCTCACATCATGAAGATCAAGTATCTTACTGATCTAGAAATTGAATTGTTGAGAGAAGAAGTCCAAACTAGAGAATCACTTACAACTATACAAAGCCAACTCCTACCACACCTGGATGGAATGCAGAAATGCATAACACATGCAAAGACACTCATTCATGACAATAATTTCTCAGTTGTCAAGCTAATGATAGATTTGTCTTCAGAGCTACAAATTGAACTGCACATCATGAAGGTGCTACAGGACAATTGGGACAACACTTTGTCTTAGATTTTGAAGGTACATAGTGATTTCCTATCCTACTTTGGAATAACCTTGTAAATATCACTTTTGGCATTTTTGTCAAAAACAAGGGGGAAATATCATTATATTGTAATAAAGGGGAAATATCATTGAGGAAACACATGTATAGTGGAACAATGTAGAAAATATACTTTACAAAAACAATTTTTGAAAAACACAAAAACATAGTCAGTTGGACCCGAGCAGCAGAAGCAGTGTCAAAACCCAAGCAGATAGTAAGGAGGAGTTTTGACATATCAGATACAGAATTCAATGATAAGTGTTTTTATCACTAATGCCAAAGGGGGAGATTATAGACCTTATGGCAAGACATATTGTCAATTAGTGTCAAAACACTTAGTCATCTAGTGTCAACTGAGCTAGCAAGCATTATGCAAAGTCCCGAGTGATCAGTGTTGCCCGAGTGATCAGCATTGCCCGAGTGACCATCATCGCCCGAGTGATCAGTATGACCCGAGTGATTTGCAGTATTGCCCGAGTGATATTTTATCACCCGAGTATACTTCTAGAACTGAGTGACAATTTGAAGATGACCTTGCATATATTGTTAAATATCATTTTGTTTATTGCAAGTTGACTTGCAGAGTTATTTGTTTGGATAAGATATATATGTAAGATGGTTTGTTTTATCAAAAATATAGATGTATGGTGTATATGTATGAAATGTATGCATATGTATAAGTGCAAATACATGTGAATGGTAGTTTGATTAAAGAGCAGAAGTATTCAGGACAACAGAGTCTCATCTATCACATTCAGGTGATCAGTTATATTCAGAAGGATCTTATTCAACAATCATAGTTGCACAGAGAAGATCATCAATTGGTTCATTCTCACAAGTGGATCAACAAAATCCTTTAACAAGGTGGACCTAACAGTCCTTTCTTTAAATTTCTTAATAGAGTTGCATTTCTTATTGTATTGTACAAAATCCTTTAACAAGGTGGACCTAACAGTCCTTTTTATGCTCCTAACAGGGAAGACCATCAAAAGTGGTCATTGTAAGATCTAACAGGATAAATTTGTACTGAAATACTAAATCTTGTGGGTATCATCCCCACCCCAATTTTACTTTCTTTTGGAAGGTTTCTGGGTAACCAAATATTCTTTTATGTGTTGTGTATGATTCTTTACGTTCAAGTTCTATGCATGCAAACAAAGAAGTTAATCTAATTGTGGATTAAATGGATTAATATTTATTGGCTCCTGATTCACCCCCCCTCTCAGTCACTAGGCACATCATATATTTCCAACACTTTGAATGAGCTTTCTATCGATTATAGATTTGTCAATTTTTGAGTTTATTATGTATATGGTTTTTGACGTTAATTGAATGTAGGGTTTTTATCAAATATAAACCTCTAAGTTTGACGTTCAATGAAAAATAGTAGAAAAGAGATTTTTTTTTTTTTAAATAACAGTGCCCTCCATCTTTGAGTCTACTTTCTATTGATTTTTGTTTTGAAATTTGATAAATACACGACAAGTTATAAGCTATGTAGTCAAGGTATGTCAAAATTACAGTTTAGTCAAATTCAAACGTTAATAAAATATACAATAATTGTGATAATGTCATCAAACCAATTGAATTCCCTCTATATGGATGTTACAAAACTAAATTTGAAAGAAGCACGTTGATATCTATTTTAGAAAAAAAGTTATGCTTTATGAAAACAATGTAACTCTTTGAAAATGATGTTTTCAGCAACATACCAGTTTTCGTGGGAGAAAGAAAAAATCATTCAAATCAATTCAAAAAATATTCAAAAAAATTTAGAAAATAGACAGAAAATCATAAAAGACTCTAATTTACTTCATCTTTCGATTTCAAACGGTTTAATGACAATATGCATCCGAATCTGAAAGTTGTTTTCAAAATGTAGAGTTCAGTGTCCGTTCAGGCAAAAAAGTGTAACCCACTATTGTGGGTTCACCCAACTTGTATTTTTCTACTTTTTTCTAGTCTGTGTTCAAACCTACAATAAGTTATATTTTTTCTCCTAATTGATATGGAACTTGAAATTATCTTCTTAAACATTCCTCTTCATCTTTCCCATGCCTTATGCTCTATCAACAATGTTCTTATTGCTATACCAATTACTATTCCATCCTTACTACATATCTTCCTTTTATTTCACAAGCTCAAAATATTTGATTTCCCTCACATTCTTCCTTCATTCTTCTCTTTCCCTTTATACAACCTCTCTATTTCTTGCACCAAAAAGTCATAGATTTAGGTACAAATTATTTTCACCTCACTTTATGGTGTGCGTCCTCTATTATATTTCTATGCACTCTTACTATGCATGTATCTTTTTCAATGCTCTAACTTAATTTTTTTTATGTCCTTCATTCTTATCTCCCTTCATGTGGCTTACAAAGTGTTTAATCTACCAATTTTAAACTTCTCAATGTGCTCTTTTATTCTTTACAACCTGCAAAACTTCTTCTCCTTTCAGTGTAGCACCCACCTTTGTTTATTTATTTATTTATTCTCTTAAATTCCTTATATCATTGTCAAGATGACGAAGAAGCCAATTTCTTTTGGCTCAACTCTAAACTTTGCATATCTCTTTCAAATTCAATGCCACACTTTACAATGTACTTTGTTTTTTTAATTAACCTACAACCAAACTTTTTTGACTCATGCACATTCATTCCACTTTGAGATGATTGCACCCCTCTCTCAATGCTTCTCCTTCTCTTAATTGCACACTATTTAAAAATAAAAAAATAAAACCTCTTAAATCCTTACACAAATCTTATTTATTCCTTTTCGAGTGTGTCTCTTCATCTCCAAACTACCATTCAAAACCTAGCGCCTTGTCTTCCTATGTGCCCATCCAAGATACTCTTGTGTCATTTTTACTTGTTAATTAGGTGAAAATTTCAAACCTTGTAAATTTCTCCTTCCTTTTGACCTATTTTGGATAGGTTACCTTTTTATGCAACAATAATTGCACAGTGACATGATTTTAGCTAAGACATGGTACATAATTTGAGCCTTATATGTTCCCATATTGCACTCATTCTTGAGAATAGTTTTTCTATATATATTTTTCCCTTTTCCCTATCTTAGGTCACATTTTCACTTGCTTATGGGATCAAGGTCTTCTACACTTAGGGAAATGACCCCTAAGATTAAAAATTCAAATTTGGATCCATTTGTTCACTCTCACCTAACTATTGTGTGTTGACTTGATGCATGAAACATTCTATTTTCCACTTGGGAAGTTGTACAAAAACTAACCCTAATTCATTTAAAACATGTAGATATTAAGTGAAAGAGTACTTCCTACATGTATCACAAACATTAAAAAACATCTAGTGATATCAACACCACATTAGCATTTAGGTCATATTGTACAACTACTTATTGCCCTTGATCTTGTTTAATGTCATTCACTTGACATCTTATTTGTCCCTGCCCCTATAGGCAGGGAACTAATGTTTTTGGTAGAGCAATGGTCTATTAAGGTTTCAAAGGCGGGGAACTTTTTTTAGGCAAAGTGCATAGCTTTTGTATAGTATGGGACATGTAAATTTCAAAAATGTTTTTTTCTTGCGATTTTCTAAAATTAGTTGATTGATCAATATTTTTTTCCTGGTGGTTTTTTTGTTTTAAATGTGGAAATTTGGGAGAAAAAAGAGGGGGGCCACATTTCTTGCGACCATAATATAGTGGTTGGGGAAGTACATTTCCATGGTTGTAGTAAATGCCATCAGTGGTAGTGGTAAATGCTAGCTGCGACAATGGTAAATGCAATGTGATTTTCCCAGCTCACATTGCTTTTGTTCTACAAGCATGGAGAGAGAAAAAAAGTAGGGTCTGTGAATGAGAGGTCAGGGCTGGATTTGAGGTATTGGGAATGGTTTTTATTGTTTTATTTCTAGTTTTATCTCTTGCATAGCTTGGTGTCTACTGTGTTGGCATTTTTCTTGGCTGTTAAAGCGGTCTATGTGTTTTTTTTTATTGTTTACTAGTTCTAATTATTTTTTGTGGTGGTTTGGATTATACTAAATCATATACATGTCATGATAGGCATTTTATTTATTTATTTCAGTGGTCATTAGTTCCATTTCTGTGTAAAGAACACGCTGAGACAAAATAGAAAAATCACTGAGTTAGAGGCAAGGGAGGGTTTTGAGGTATGATGATTGGTATTTTGGCCTTGTTACTTGTTTTTTTGTGTCATAGGTTAGCGTTCAAAGTGTTTATTTATATTGCATGAGTCGGGTGTGTTAAAGTAGTTATAAAATTTGTTTATGCGTTTGACAGGTTATTTACTTTTATAAAACTTAGCAAGAGGTATTTGTTGAGCACAATCACTGGGTCATTTTTTGTAAAAATTTCCTTTTTCAAATTTATGGAAAATGTTTGTTGGTTTTATTTTTTTATATATTGTGATTTGAACATGTTATGCATTTATAAAATTAGTTTGTGCATTTTACAAGTTTTGGGTTTAATAAAATTGTATAAGAGATATTTGGTTAACACAATCTCTAGGTTGTATTTTGTAAACCTTCTCTTTTTTAAATGGAATAAAAAGTATTTGTTTGTTTTGAATTTTCCTATATCATGATCCAAATATGTTTAAGAAGTTATAAAACTCATTTGTGCCTTGCACAAGTTTTGGGTATTTATAATCTCTGCATGAGGTATTTGTTTAGCAACATCACTTGGTTGTATTTTGTAAAAAAAAAATCTTTTTCAATTCTATAAAAAGTATTTGTTTGTTCTGGTTTTCTCTATATGGAATATACGAGATTGAAATGGTCAATTGGTATACTTTTTATATAGTATAGACAATATGCAAAATTGGGAGAAAAAAGGCTCCACACATGTTGGGGTCGCAATACATTTAGAAGGCTATGCATTGTTTTATTTATGGCATTTGATATGTCAAAAAATTATAAAATTAGCCTATGCCTTTTACGGGTTTTTGGTTTGAAACAAAACATTTACAACACATGTAGTGTATAAGCTTTCAAAATATTTTCTTTTCTTTCCCTAAGTTGTACTATATGAAATGATTTTATAAAATTTCATTCGTAGAGTTAAAATCGATGGGGTTTGTGTTAGTGTTCATTATTTGCATTTTTTCTGAAGAGAGGCCTAAGACAAAACATAGTGACAACCGAGGTAGAGGCATGAGAGAGTTTGGAGGTACGATGATTTTTTTTTTCCTTCATTACTTGGACTATTTGTGACATAGGTTAGTGTTCAAAGTGTTTGTTAGTATTGTGTGACCTCAGTATGTTGAAGCAGTTATAAAATTAGTTTTTGCCTTTTACACATTTTTGGTTTTAGAAAACTGTGCACAAGATATTTGTTCAACATAATAGTTGGGTTGTATTTTGTAAGAATTTTATTTTTCTAATCGATCAATTTTATTTTTTTTGTCCTAATTTTCCCTTTATACAATATGGAGGATTCAAAAAAATAATTATCTTTTTTGGAAATTTGATAGATTGATATCAATTTTTTTTATCATGGAAAAAGATTTTCCATTTGATAGGTATATTGTTTATACAGTATAAGACATGTACTTTTCAAAACAAAATTCTTGCAAAATTGTTAAATTAGCTTATTAAGCAGTTATATTTCCCCCAGGTGTATGTTGAGTCTGTGGTGCATTTTCTTGGCCATGCATTTTTAGGTTGTGGCATTTAATAGTGTACATAATGTTTCAAGTGTTTTGTTTTAGGCACCTTATGTTGAAACTTTTGAGGACTCTCCGGTTGTTCTCGATCTAATTGGAAAAGATTTGATAGCTTTGTAACATGTTATTGCACAAAAATGGAGAAAAGGTTGGGTAAAAAGGGTTTTCCTTGGTCAAACCCTTGTTTAGGAATTAACCTTGAAAATAAATTGCATAAAGGAAAGTATGTAAAAAGGTAAATGTTTGATTCATCTTGCATAAACCCTCATGAATATATGTAGAAATCACTCTTACCCATGAAGATGTTTGACTGTGCTTGAATTCAAGGAGGTGACCCTGGAATGTAGAATAGAATCAAGGATGCCCTAAAAAATGCATGGATCTATGAACCTCACTCCTATATTTTCAATGTAGATATGCTTGATAATCACTTGCAATGAAGGAAGAATGTATGCAGATAGAAGGAAGGATCTTATTTCTTGATTATGAACTCCTATAATTAGCCATCATGGGAGATAATATTGTTTCAATGGAGAAGATTTCCTTGAAACTGACTTGGATGATTGAGACGAAACTAGATCTTGGTTGTTTGCATTCAAATCTTGAATCCAATTGCTTGAATTTTTTATGAAAAATTGATTGCACTTGATAATGGTTGCTTCAAAATAGTAATGGATCTTGATTCTGGTTACCAAATTGAGGATACATAGGTTTTTTATATACTCCATCCATTATTTCAGGATTAAAAAATAAGCCAGGCTGACCATGAGATTTAATTTCCCACTAAATTCTTGACATAGGGCTCTAGGCCAAATTTGGGCCAAAACAAGCAAGAACATAACATCTAAAATATTATGTTCCTGGGTATATAATGTCTGAAATGTTATGTACCTAGGGTCTTGAGCTAAAATTTGAACTGGCTATTGGGATGGTGGAAAAGATGTAGTAAAAGAAGAATTAGGTTGCTAAGATCAAGCATAACAAATATTAGATCTCTAAATCACCAAAATGGGGCCTAATAGAGCATCTAATTACGAATGTTAACTTTTTATGATGATACAAATAGATAAGTAAATGTCATTGCTAGAATTAAATTTGACGGGCTTTGTTTTAGCATTCATTATTTTCATTTTCAATTGAAAAGGGGCCCAAGAAGGAATGGACCAAGATCTACTAAGAGGCGAGAGAGGATTTTGCGGTATGATGATTTTTTGTCTCCATTGTTTGGTTTATCTAACATCAAATGATACATCTAAAAGAAAGCAATGCCAAGTAAGTGGATTATAAGAAAAAAATTCTTCTACATACTACTATCATGTCATTTGCTACATTTTATTTATTTATTAACTTTTTATGATCTTTTAGAATTAGATCCTTTTAATGTTGCCCTCAAATATTTATTGTGTATGATGTGCTTATCCTAACATATAGCATGTGTCCTTTCGTTGACAATATAAGATATCTTAGTTTTTAAACAATAAATTCTTGTGCCTTGTGTTTTAATCTTGTTCTATTTGAGAAAAACTAAATATGAAACCTTTTGTAAAATTCAATAGACTATAGGACATAATCATTAGTTACAGTCAATGGCTTCTCATTGTTTGTATGTCGCCACTTAAATGGAAAACATGAGATGAGAGTCAATTTTTGGTCCAGATAGAGGATGTGTGTAGATGTTACGCAATGAGAATTTTGTTCTATTTTTCATATAGTATTGACATGTGAGTGCAAATAACATCCGCAATCAGCTGAATATGATCCCGTGTAATTCAATGCACGAGAATAAACTTGGAAATGTGCAAAATAAAAATGGAATATGCATACGTCAATAAAAAAAAGGCATAGGTTTCTTTAACAATCAAGCAATAAAAATGAGCAGACTAGAGATGAATTTATGACATAGATAATCCAAGCAATAAAATAATGAAAATTGTTCACCACACTTGAAAACCATCCTTTGCCTTACGCTCTATACTTGTAGAAAAAAAAAATAATGTAAAATGGAAAAAATAGATTCCATTTACCTTAGTCACAGTTATTCACTCCAATGCCTTCTAAACCTATTACACTTGCAGTACATGTGAATTCCCTCTTTTTTTCTGCCAATTTTTCACATTGAAAACATAAAAAAATAACCAGGAAAATAATAGCCAACCAATCAACTGATTTTAGAGAATCGCAAGAAAAAAATATTGTTGAGATTTACACGTCTCATACTATTTTAAAAACTATACCCTTGGACCAAAATTCTTTCTACACCTTTGAAAAGTTTATAGAGCATTGCTTTACCGTAAACGTTGCTTTCATGTTCCTACTTTGTAATTAGATCTAACCCAATAAGCATATATTATGGGACAAGTCTAAAAAAAAGTAATACAACTTTCCAAAATCTCGGTAGGGTTTCCAAAATGTTTTCTTGTCTTTGATAGGTGAATAGTGAACTAAAAACATATTATTTTTAGCATAAGGGTGTAAGTACAATAATGTGTCTCACTTAAGGCCAATCAAATATGTTTGGCTGGAAGGGTTCTGACCAAACCTGCATGGCACAAACGTGAGATCCGCGTCATAGGGGTTTTTCAACCGGACCACTTCTGAATGAAAGGGTGCCGACTGAAACCCTTATATATATATACCCTAAAACTCATTTTAGCCCCTCATTTTGCACCGAGCGAGTTGAGGAAGTGAGTGAGGGACTAGGAGATTTTGGTCGAAGGTATCCAGATATGTTTTTTAATTCATTTTTGTGTTTTAAATGTTTTTTGAATAATTTATTGGTATAGATGATTTTTTTTATTAGTATAGATTATTTTTAAAAAAAATTCAAACAACATTGTTTCCTTAATATAAAATGACACAATATCACACAAAACCTCATCATGGTATGCCTTGATGCTAAACTTCACCAATTAGTATTCCTCCACTTAAATATGTCCCTTATTAAAAATAATCTAAATCAATATCAGTGTGGATGCCTCATCCTCCTTAGCCTCAATTTGTCAATCATTTCAATAGGTATCAAATCGACCTTGTTGCAGTATCATTCAACACATTGCAACATTTACTACTTTCTCAACATCAAATTTTAAACAAAAGATTTAATTAAATGCCAAGTAAACCTTCTTCTATATACCTCTTTTAACATAGCCCAACTCATCTTTATCAGGCCTTGGGTAACATTTTTTTTTTACCACTTGATGTATAGGACGTTCAAGCATATCACATAAAGAAAAGCATGAGAAGATGTTCTTTTAATTATTAATCGTTGCATTCTCCTCATCATTCTCTACATATCTAATATTTCATGTACTATAAAACTCTCCTCAACTCTTATGAAAATGATTCTTCCATGCTTTCCATCATACCCTTTAAGTCTTTCCTATGCTCTATATCTCCTTCTCTCACATAGTCTTTTATTATATTCATATTTCTCCTAGATTTAGCGTCGATGAAATGATATTCTAGGTAAAGGTATGGTGACCTTAAATTGTGAATACTTAGAAATCCTTGTTAGTAACTTTATAGGTTTATTTCTTATATTTTAAATAATAATATCCTCTCTATGGGTGCTATTATTATATTTTCATTTTGTTTATCTATGCCATAATCACATTCAACCATCATTATAAAAAAATATTTAATTCAAAATGATTTCGTAATGCTAAGTGAATTCTACTAAAATATCTATGTAGTGCATTTTTATTGCTAAGCCCAACAATCCTAATAAATCTCAAATTAACATTAATTGTCAAATGTTGAATTGTTTAGTTAGCTGGGTCAAAAATTCATTTTAAGTAATAGTAGTAGGGTGTTTTAATCATTGGAATTTCATTTATAGGCATTGACTCTACAAGATTGATTGATTTGAAAACTCTTATGTAGTGCTAGAATCTCATTCTCATAATATTCCTACAGCACCCATGATTGCCACTTGGTTTCCAAGAATATTATATCTATCTCATTTTAATAGGGCTAAACTATACCTCTCTTAGAGATAGCTAGATGAATGTAAGGGATTCTATCAGAAATGACGTGCAACCTCTAAATAAAGATATAATTAGTGGCGAATGCAACCTTACTTCCCCACTTGAAAAACCATGTTCTCAAGATGGTTCTAATTCTCATGTCCCTCCTACCATTGTACTATGTATGTTTTAGATGTTTCCAATGCACCATGTATATTTTAGATGTTTCCATTGCACCATGTATATTTTAGATGTTTCCAATGCACCATGTATGTTTTAGATGTTTTAGGTATAAATTTATTCTTTCTTTTTAATCAAGTAGATATTTTAGATGTATGTACCATGTATGTCTCAGATGTTTTAGGTGTAAATTTATTCTTGCTTTTAAATTGTATAATGTACATACATCCATATCTATCTATATATTTTTATACATATCATCATGGCATCTCATAGTGCATCACAACATAATGATTATGAGTAGAGTGTGCACCCCGAAAGTGAGAAGACATCACATCAGTATTCTTTTACTTCCCATGATCTATAGAGAGAGGTTATATTTCGATACTTTTGAGAGATTGTGATGTGCTCTAGACCAGTTAGAGTGCATGTTGCATAATTTCATTGTCCTTCCCAATGGAGAAAGGGAAACAACTATTAGAGATGAGTTGATACAAAAGATTGATGTTTCTCAATCATATAATCGTTATGATGATGTTAGTGTTCAGGCTTAAAATTGTCACCCTAACTCAGGCATTAGGGCTACATGACAATTCCATCCTCACAATGGAAACCTCTCCTAGCTGTGGGTAGACTATGAGTGAAGAGGAATCTCCAGATTCTAGGTCAGTTCCTATTAAAATATGGATATCACCTCTTGATTTGAAACTTAGTAGGGAAAGGGAAAAAAGAAACTTTAAAACTGGAAATAGATAGGGGTGATACACCAAGAATGAATTCAGACTTCACAAAAAGATGAATTTCAATCCCAACTCATGAATGAAT
>MU225326.1:1191152-1244376 GCA_018584345.1 Thuja plicata | reverse complement strand
AATGTAATGTCAGATTTATGCAAATTTGGGTTTTCTGCATTTGAAACTCAGTCAATTAAAGTCAATTAGGAGAAGAATTTGCCTAGTACAATAGGACTTCGAAGATAAGAAAATGCACCAAAATTGAGTAGGTTGTTAGGTGCCAATTTTGGGGTGTTACAGATACAACATATAAAATTGTAAAGAAAGGAACTCAGTTGGATCTGTCAGAACTTCTACTCAACCAGTTAGAAGAAAAATTGAGAACAATCAGAAATGCAAAGATAAATTCATGTAAGTTTGGCTCACTTAGTATGTGCATTTTCTTTTACTTCCAAGAATCTTTTCCATCAGTAGGAGATGTAAAATGAGATAAAACTAGACCAGTCACCATACATATCAGTGAGTAGATAACATCACTGGGAGATAATTTTGAGACAGTTATGGATGAGTACTTTACTGGATTCAAGGAGAGAATGCAGAAAAGAGTAAGGATCCCTGAGCAACTAATTGAGAAATTCAAGAATGATATATGTTTCATGGTTGACACAGCTTACACATAGATCAAACCTGTTGTACCAAGGAAAACATGGCTACAACCACTAGATTATGAGATAAACATAGATAAAGCATCCAATGCAATCGATGCATTGATAAATGAGCCCTTAGACAAAACACAACCAAAGTTTGAAACTAATGAAGAAGCCAAAGCAAGAATCAAAATTGGATTGGTTGTGAAGCAAATAGACAGGAAGAAAGATAAAATGGTAAATAACTTGAAGAAAAGGCTTTCAATTATAGAGTGAAGCCAAATAGAGGAAAATACTTAATATTCCTAAAAAGTATATAAGTTTCGAGCCACAGAGAGCTCTAATCGAGAATCAAGAAACCAAGGATGATCAGGCTACTGAGAGCACATAACCAATTATCATCACAGATGTTGAATTGGACAAAGAGGAAATGGACACCACAGGCAACAAGGATATGGATATTGTAGATGAGACATGGCTAGACACCACTATGGACAACATTGTGGACAACACAATCATTGACATAACCGATGATCCAGCAGAAGAAATATAAAAAGATGAAAATGTCACTGTTACCAAGGACAAAACCGACAAACAGGACACTACAACTGACACTTCACATGTGAACATACAAGGAAACATGCCAATATTGATGCAAGCCATCAATATACTTTGAGAAAAAGATAAATCACCTGACAAAGATTCAAGCATTCCTGAGGATGCAGGGGATGAAGGAAATAAAGACAACACCAATGACCAGAATGTCATCGGAGACACTTAAAATGTAACCGATACTGACAAGGTTACAAAAGGAGATTCAAAGAAAACAGATGGAGAAACTACTAAGAAGGATGCACAAACAAAGGAATATGAAGTACATAAGGATACTGATGAAGGAGCTAAACCAAAATATGGCATTCCTGAGGAAACCAAAAAAGTTGCTATAGATAACGTAAAGGTTGATGTGGAGATGTCCACTCAAAACCAACAAGCTGACACCGAGGCACAACAACAAAAAGAGGCAACACCCCAAATCACTTCATCCAGCACAACAAACAAAGATGAGAAACTAGCTATGGTTCTACATTCAAGTGAAACTCAGAAGAAGAAGAAGAAGAAGAAGAAGAAGAAGAAGAAGAAAACCAAAAAGACTAAGTTGGAAGTTAGTCTAGACAAGATAATTGAGATACCCAAATGTGACCCAACTACACTAGACTATGAATCACTAAAAGAGTACGGTGAAATATGCCAAAGAAAGGCACTACAGGAAAATCTAAGAAAGGAACACAAAGACTCCATGGTACTAGAGACAACTAGGGACATTTTGAATTAGATTGTACCTGATGTTGATGTTGATCACAATAAACCTATCCTTGATCAACTATCCACTCTCACTGATGCCATCATAATGCAGAACATTGATGCAGAAAAGGCAATTGAGGAGAGAGTAGAGTAGAAATATCAGCACAAACTTATTGAAAAGATCGGCCAAGAAGTGGCATAAAATTAGGTAAAGCTTTCAGAATTAGTAAGTGAATTAGATCCAATAATTGCTAAAGCTATTTCCTTGATAAAACAATTAAGCATACTTGACAAATTCACTAAGGAGAATAGTGATAAAATAGAAAAGTTAGATTCTGATCTAGCTACTAGTGCTAAAGGCTTAACCACTAATGACAATGCAATAAAGTTGCATTATGAGAAAAATATTGAGATAAAAAGGTTAAGACAGGAACTATGGGAAGCAGAAACACAATTTAGGGAAGAGGTTACCGAGATCCAGGCTCAAATTCAACCAAGTCTACACTGCTTCAATAGCATATCAGTTCAGCAAGGCAACTGATAGCCACCCCTGAGATGTCTGTAACAGACAACATCTACGATATGCATTCAAGGATCAAACTCGAGCACATGGCTCTAGACAACCTAAAGGAAAAATGGAAGAAGATGATGGAGGACATGAAGTCCTCACACTCTCATATTTTTGATAAGCTATAGGTATACACCTTTTCCCTTAATATCAAAAAAAGGGGGAAAATGATATGTACAGATGGGAAACTATACAGTACAGAAAAGAACGACAAAAGGGAGTATAATGATATGATATGATATATATAGCACAAGGTGAAAAAGAACAAAGTATCATGTGTTGGAAATACAATATGGGAAACAAGATGCTGAGAGGGGGGGTGAATCAGATCATCAACTTATTATCACTTAAAACAAACTAATCCACAATCATGCATAAATGTAATTGATCTATCATCTAGTAGCATCCATGATAGTAAATAAATAACTCAAGACACAAAATTTTGTAACCCAGAAACCCAATAAGGTAAAAATGGGGTGGGGATGACACCCACAAAAATCTTCACTACTACAGCAATAAATTTTTCCTGATAGGGATACAAAATTTGATCACAATCTATAATCTACCTAGTTAAAGGTTTGCCCAGTTAAGAGCTACAAATCATTACAATCTACCTTGTAAAAGGATTTAAACTTACAAAAAAGTAAGCACTTAGCTAAGAGATTTAGAAAGGTCTATTAGAACCACTCTGTTAAGATATTTCACCTGATACACTTGTTAGAATGTCTCAAGATCTGATCCTTCGATTTGCACTCTGATGCTGATAACGGATCTCCTCTTTTCAATACCTTCTCTGATCTAATAATCTGATATATCTTTACTTTGCTACTCACTGCACTTTCACTCTACTAGATCTATGCTTCCTCTCTCAAAACAACCCTTTGCACATCTCTCATGTACGCATACACCTTCTCTCACTGTACTCTTCAATTAGGGTAAGAAGCAATCTTAATATACTTTACAGATCTAGCAATTAGATCTAGATCAACGATCAAGATCAAATGCTTATGCCACTTAAGACAATCCAATTTCCTGATTGGATCCATGCCACCTAGTGGGATCAAATAATTAAATGCATAATTATCCCGTTCAAAATATTAAATGCTTAGATAAGTCGGCCCAAAACTGTTTACCTTGAAATTGGTGTCATCTCTGACATACATAACAAAACTATCTTGCTTGGCACAAAAAGACTCTGGCGCTTAGCATGGACTGAACTTGGCAACCGTGTGACTTGAAAACTATTATCTTCTTGACAACGACTGTGCCAGATAGCTTGGCCTATACCAGATAGCTCGGCCGCAGTGATGACCAGCTAAAAATGCCTAGATAAATGACTAAGTGTGGGACGCTAATGATCAACAAAACTTAGAGATCAACAATCTCCCCCTTTGATATTAGTGGAAAAAAAACTTATCATTTACATTCACAAAATTTCCCTAAGTACACAATGTACTCCCCCTTAGATTATACTTCATACTTCATACACTATCTACATAATATACATGCCTTCAGCAAAGATATTTATACCTAGTTCTGCACATCTTTTTCTATTTCCTTTCCTGTTTCCCCCTTGTTTTTGTGACTGATAGCGGTAGGGGTTAAGTTATATTTGTCCAAAAATGGTTTATGAAGTTGTAATATCAATGCAAATGATGTATCCCAGCTATCCTTGACAAACTTCATAACCTCCAACTTAACTTCTAGCTCGGCAGCTAGACTTACCAAACTATCTGCAGTAGAGAGATGAGAATCTCTCTTGACCAATTCTCATGTAGCTATTAGTTCCTTCTGAATAACCTCCATATGAGGTATCAAATTAGCCTGAATTGTTATTAATTTGCCCTTGATTCGGCCATCTTCAGCCATAAGCTTAGCTAATCTCCTTTGTGCATGAGTAAACCTATCAAAATGTATGGAGCTAGAACTAGCATCCATGCTCAATGAACTTGTTGTTGACTTCATATCTAAATGAAACTTCTCAATAAGTTGTTGATTATCCTTTTTAAAGAATGTTACATCACATAAACTTTTGTACAATGAAAAAACATTATTCGCAACTTCCTCAAGAATCTCAACAAGAGAAGAAAGTTCAACCTGTTTGGTGGCAATCTCTCCAGATATCTTCTCCAAGACTTTGTTCTCAAATCTTCTCTTGGACCATTGCAACAATTTTTCATTTGCCTCAATATTTTCATCAGTAACTTTCTACACAATGTGAACTAACTGTTCCAGTATTGGCGCTTGCTCATTTACATCTTCCATATCAAAAGCTTTAACAAAAATATCCTTTATGTCATGTAGAACTTGCTTCTGCTTTTGTTCCCTCTTCATTTACTCTTGTCTCTTCTTCCTCTTCAATAGGTCTTGAAGGGTCTGAATTTTCTCATATGTCAAATTCTCAGGATCCCATTTAGGAATCACAATAACTTCATCCAATGTGACATTTAAGCTCGGTGAATTTTTCTTATTTAGCTTCCTCTTCTTGAGCTCTCGTGAGCTAATACTCAGCTCAGGTTTTGTGATATCTTTTCCTTGTTAGTATTAATTTCAATTGTTGCCTTCATTTGAGTCAATATTTCTTGCGGGTCAGGTATACTACCTATTTTGGGTTCAGTGGGAGTAGATGATACAAAGTGTGGTAGATCCACCAACACTTGTATAGCCTCTTGTTCTATAGGCTTATTTGAAATTTCTTCCATCTTATCTCCACTCTCTAAAATTGTTTGTACAACCTCTAAAATAGGTGGATTAGTATTTATTACCTCCTTTTCTCCTTCTTTCTCTGACTCGGCCTCAGTTGCCCGAATGGGCGATTGCATACCTGTGTCTACTAGCTCATTCTGATCCTTGGCATCCAGATTGATGTTCTCTCCAAGTGTAGTGTCAATGGGACTGTCCATTGTCAAATCTACAGCCTGTCCATCATCTATTTCCTCTTGTGGTTCTGTCTCAGTCTCTTCTTGATCAGTAGCAATTTGGTCTTCCATTTCCTTTGGCTCTGAGGTGCCTTCACCTTTCTCATCGGCCTTCTTAGTGATTAACCCAAAAGTTTCCTTCCATATTATGGTGCTCTATTGTACTACACCTTCAACATCATTTTTCAATATTGCATAGGCTCTTTGTTTAGGAATAAACTTCCTTTGATATTGCTCAATAAACTTGGCTATCTATTTCTTGGTTAAATCAGGAATGACCTTAGCTAGTGTTCCTTCCCTTATCTCTCTTTCGGTCATCAAAGCATACTACCACTTTTGTGATAAAACATCATAAAGCTCTGTAGGAACAAGGTTTCCTATCTCTACAAGTTTCATCTTGAATATACACATCATATCTAGTAGTGCTTCCTGAATCTTATGCTTGTTTTCTATGCTTTGCTTCTCATACTTGATAAATTTAAATCCTGCTAAACTAGTCGTACTTCTAATATTCTTGCATACCTCATCAATACTAGTCATTGGTTTATGCGATGTTGTAGGTATGTTGCTAGGTTCATCTATATCTATCTTCTCCTCATCATCTTCTTGTTCCAATATTAGTTTTCTCCTCGGTCTCTTCTCAAGCATGCTCGACAATGCCTTTGTTTCAACTTGTTTTCTCTTCCCTGAAATTCTCTCTCCAACATTCTTCTTTGTATATACTTTTGTTGACTTGGCTTGAGATGAAACAATTGATGCCCTAGTCCTAGGCTAGTTAGCAATAGGAGGGGTAGCCTTAGGTTTGGCTTTGCTTTCTTTAGTTGCCTTGGAAACCATTGGCTGCTTCCCTTTTCCTTTCACAGTGATATCCTCTTCCCGTTCACTCTCTTCTTCTCCATTAGACATATCTTCTCCATGTCCTGTTGATAAACCCAAAGGTGCATCCTTTATTTCTTCATCACTCTCAATTCCAACCATCTTCTTCAGATTTTTGACAATATTTTTCCTTTTCCTCTCCATAGTGCCAGCCTTCAAATTCATAGAGATTTTGGACTTAGCTTCTTCATAGTTTCCAAAACGTTTGGCCGCACCATCAATTTCCTCTGCCAATAGAGCTGTTATAGTTGCAGATGTCTCATCAATGTTCAATTCATAAGGTGATGACCTTAGCCATGATACCCTCGGTACTATAGCCTGAACATAAGTAAAATTTGTGTCTACCAGAAAACATATATCCTCATAGTGTTTCTCAACTAGTGATCTGGGAATTCTACTCCTCAATCTCATCTTTTTCTTAAATTCGACAAATCATGTTCCCATCACATTGTCAAAATTATCACCTAATTGATGAATAAATGCATTGATTTTCCGTGTAATAGGTCTTTCTATTTTCCACACTATGTTCCCAAACGTAGGAAATGTATTATGTATGTAGAAAAATATACAAACAAGCAGAGATCTAAACTTACACATTGAATTCTTTGCCTTTCTTATTGAAGAAAGGTTCTCAGCCAGTTGCACCAGTTGAAGCTCAAGAAGGTCATAAGTATGATCCTTCTTCACAATCTTCCAAGCCTGGTTGACTGCAATGCATGGGACATTGTCCAGTCGGCTCAACTGATAAAACTTATGAGCAATAACCCTAATTGAAAAATCAAGCTCCAAATCTTTAATAGTAGAGATCATCATTCCTCTTTTATTCCAAATAGCTCCAGTGAATTCTTCTATGTTTTCCTTACTCTGACATCTCATGGTTCTCTTCTCGTTAACAGTTGGATAACCAGTTACGTGATGGATGATTTCCTTTGTAATCTTAACTGGTCCATTTTCTAGCCATATTCTCATTTCATGTACATGACTCAGAACAATCTTGATCCATTCCATTCTGAAATCCCTCAGAAAATCTAGGGCATGAGTTAACCCTTTCTTGGCTAAATGTTTGTGTTCAACTTTTAGGGCTCCGTCTTTGCACAATTTGTTGTAAGATTCTCTTAGCTCGTGATCACCAAATTCACTTATCTTACACATATAACATGACCTAATATCATGAATCATGAGTACCTTAGGTGGAATGAATGATAGGGCTCCAGTCAGATCACCCTGGATGGCGCTCTCAGGAACTGCTAAAAAATTAGGAGGCACGCAGGTGTCGCTCCTTACCAATTGAAATTTTAGCAACTCCTCCATACCTTTCGCTGCTATGGAAGAAATAGTGGCCATGATTTTGAAAGAAAAAGGGTTTCAAAGATGATGAACAGAATACCTCAGCAGATGTCAAAATTTGCACTTTTTACTCAGGATAGCCGACAACACGCTGTAGAAGTCTTCGAAAGATCTTTGTAGAAATCAAGTTCGCAAATGCTCCAACACTCTGTGAAATGCTCAATCACAAGGTGAAAAATGAGTAATGAACGACTCATTCCTTTATAGGCTCCAAAGGTCAAAAGTTAGGTTTACAATAAATGTTTTGTCCATTGAGTGAGTGCCAAACAACTGTCCTCGGCCGACTCACAAAACTTGTCTATCTCTCGGTCACAACCCATACCAACTTGGCACATACTGGAGAGCTCGGTCTCAGTGTACATTAGTACTATTGCTCGACACCTATAGTGCATATTGACTTTGCTAGGTACATGTCTCAAAAATATGTCCTGATGCATCTTAACATATGCAGATATGGACTTTTTCACTTTATATGTTAAGAACTGATAAAAGATATGAGATATAAACACAGTTCCTCACATACCTTTTTTTTGCTTAATTAGTGATGGTGTGATCACCTGATCCATTGGATTGGGTGACCTCGGCTTCAGTAGCTTCGCTACTACTCAGTTTTGTTTTCCTTATCCATGTTTGGTTCATCTGTGCTCTAATTTCTTCAACAGTAGGAGCAGGTACCCTTGTCTTGCAATCCTTCCTAGTGTGACCAATTTTCAGGCAATTATAGCAAACTAGGCTTCCATTCATCCAAATCTTGGATTTTCTTTTGAAATGTGTCTTTATAAAGTTTTCTAGAACATGCCCATACTCACCACAGTAATGACAACTATGCTATGTGTTGTAATCCCAATCGTAAGTATTACCTTTCCTTGGTGCTTTTGCTTGTGTCTTTGATGTCCATTATTGTTTAGCATTAGATCTTTAATCTTGTGCTTTATGTCCAAATTTTTGACAGTTGTAACAATACCCATTGAATCTAGGTGTGGGAGGTGCATTATTTGCCTTTGCCCAATATTCATGTGCTTGACATCCAAACATCTTACAGATAAAGCAATAACCATTGAACTTAGGTTTAGGATTGGACTTACCATTCTTGCTTCGGTAGATTTTTGTTGTGTGTCCTGATTTTCCATAGTGGTGGCATACAGGTTTGATGTTCTTTGACTTTGCATTCCTCTTTTCACCAATCTTAGATGATTCTCCTTTCTCAGTAGATGTCTATTGTTTGATATGACCTAATCCAGAAGAATCTTTAGATCTGCTTGATGCTTCCATCAAGTTTTCAAAATAAGTCAAAGCTTCATTGGGTCTATTCAATATTTAATTAAGTTCTTTCTCAGATCTCAATTCATCTTTCAATTGACTATTCTCATATCTTAGATTCACAATTTCCATGTCTTTCCTACTGATCTCCTGATTTGCAAGTAGCAGTTGATTCACCATGTCAACCTGATTATTTATCATCATTTGTACATCATGTCTCCTTTCATAAAGTCTGATAGTCATCACTCTTTTGTCCTCTTCAGCCATAGCTTTGTCATCTTCAACTTTCTTCTTTTGTTCCACTACTTCACATAGTCTTACTATTTGCATTTCTTGTTCTCTTTTTAGGTTTCTGACTTCTTCACACAATGTATTGTTCCTTTCCAACAGATCTAAAATTGTTGCATCGCTCTCAGTGGAGTTTCCATTTTGAAATAGATTTTCAATGTCTTCTTCCTAATAATGAGTGTCATTCATTTATTTGGCCAAATATTTCCTAGATTTCAAGGACTTTCTCAATTCTTGTCTTGCTGTCTCAAGCTGATGTAATGCTAGCTGAATCTCAATCTTTTGATTCTCAATGACTTTACCCTATTTGTAAATCTCCATCTTAAGATCTGTACTCTCAAGCTGATTAAAACCTTTTGTAGGAGAACTGTGCTTTGATACCAATTGTTGGAAATACAATATGGGAAAGCAAGATACTGAGAGGGGGGGTGAATTAGATCTTCAACTTATTATCACTTAAAACAAACTGATCCACAATCATGCATAAATGTAATTGATCTATCATCTAGTAGCATCCATGACAGCAAATAAATAACTCAAGACACAAAATTCGGTAACCCAAAAACCCAATAAGGTAAAACTGGGGTGGGGATGACACCCACAAAAATCTTCACTACTGCAGCAATAAAGTGTGTCTGTTAGGGCTACAAAATTTTATCACAATTTGTAATCTACCTGGTTAAAGGTCTACCCAATTAAGAGCTATAAATTATTACAATCTACCTTGTAAAAGGATTTAAACTCACAACAAAGTAAGCACTTGGCTAAGAGATTTAGAAAGGTCTGTTAGAACCACTCTGTTAAGAGATTTCACCTGATACACTTGTTAGAATGTCTCAAGATCTCATCCTTCGATTTGCACTCTGATGCTAATAATGAGTCTCCTCTTTTCAAAACCTTCTCTGATCTAATAATCTGATATATCTTTACTCTGTTGCTCACTGCACTTTCACTCTACTAGATCTATGCTTCCTCTCTCAAAAAAACCCTCCGCACATCTCTCATGTACGAATACACCTTCTCTTACTATACTCTTCAATTAGGGTAAGACGTAATCTTAATATACTTTACAAATTTGGCAATTAGATCTAGATCAATGATTAGGATCAAATGCTTATGTCGCTTAGGACAATCCAATTTCTTGATTGGCTCCATGCCACGTAGTGGGATCAAATAATTAAATTCGTAATTATCCTATTGAAAATATTAAATGCTTAGATAAGTTGGCCCAAAATAGTTTACCTCAAAATTGGTGTCATTCCTAACATACATAACAAAACTGTCTTGCTCGGCACAAAAATACTATGGCACTCGACATGGACTGAACTTGGCAACCTGTGACTCAGCAACTATTATCTACTCGACAACGACTGTGCCGGATAGCTCGGCCGCAGTGATGACCGGCTAAAACTGCCTAGATAAATGACTAAGTGTGGGACACTAATGATCAACAAAACTTAGAGATCAACATCATGTACATACACTTATACTATACCAGCATATGCATAGGGGGAGTCATGAAATGACTAAGGAATATATATGGTGTACATACTAAACGTTTTGTTAGTATTTTGCACATATCAATTTTTGATACTAATGTCAAAGGGGGAGATTGATGACATTATTTTTCCATTAGTATGCAAAGAACACTTTCGGTAACCATACACCGAAAGGTAGGATAAGAGAAAACTGATAGACCAATTCAAAGTGTAAACCGAAGACACAATGCAAACTAAAAGTGCTAAGAGGAACCCGACAGGATCAACCTGACAAGAAAAGCACAAGCGAAATCAAAAGAGAAGAAACATAGGAACCCAACAGAGCAAGGGAACCCGATGGACAGGTCAATCAAAGGATCACCGAAAGATAGGTAAATTGATTTCTATGCAGACTGAGCATCAGACACCGAAAGTCAGTTACATCCCACAAAAAGTGGATCTGACTTCCACGTCAAATAAAATATTCATATTCTATTTATAGAGCCTTGATTTGTTTTAAAACCATTACTTAAGGGACAAGAAATATTATTGTAAGTGTTTTAATCAGTCTAACTGATTTAAAACATATAGACTAAAAGATCAAGGTCAAGTTGTAAACCTATGATCATAGAGTTAATATTGTTTTACGTGAAACTTAATTAAGTCAATCTATCTTGTAAATAGATGTTGTAATCATTCACTATCATGGATGAGAGGATGAATGTAGCCTACAAGCACATCTATGGATTAGACTGAAAGTTTCAAGAACAAGAACATCAAAAGGTGAATTTGGTTATCAAGAACCAAGAACATAGGCTACCGAGCAACAGAGGTATTATTCAATCACATTAGGTGATACACTTATACATGTAATCTTGAATGGATCTGTAATCAACAATAGGAGATTGCATACACTTAGGTCAAAGTGTAATTTGCTTACATTCTAACAAGTGAAGAAAAGTGTAAAAATCATTTTAAGGAAGGTGGATTTAACCATCCAATTGTAAATCTCTTAATCGAGTGCACACTAAATAGTATTGCTAAAGCTCTTAATAGAGTAGACTTTAACAGGTCTCCATAGATACTCCTAATAGGGTAGATCATCAGAAGTGATCAAATTGTAAGCCTTAACCAGCCCCTTCCAATCTGTAGATAGTGAAGAATTTGTGGGTGCCATCCCCACCGCAATTTTTACTTCCTAATAGGAGTTTTCTGTGTTATCATATCTTGTGTTATGTGTCAATTACTTTCATGAATGTTCACATGTTTGATTAAGTTAAAAGAATTGATGTCTTACATCAAGATAGTATAGAACATATGGTTGGACAATCAATTGATTACATAAAGGTTAAAGGATAAAAGAGATAAAATTTTTAGAGGTACTAATTCACCTCTCCCCTCTTAGTACACACTTCCCATTAATTTCAACAAAATTCTCAAAACTTGAATATGGTCCTAAAATATATATGGTCCGCAAAAAATAAGAGTTTGAAAACTAGAAAATATGGAAGTATGAGCTACAAAAATAAGTTTATCTTAAAGCTCTTCGTACATATAGTCTAGATCCTCTCTATCTTTTATTATCTCAAATTTTTTTCATGATCTTCAATAGGAAACCTCCACGTTTGGTTGCCACGTCCTCTTTTTGGCAATATGTCCAACTACAATCTTGTTGCTATAACCAAGTGATTGTAATGTAGAAATTTTTGGCTTGACATGTAATCAATAAATTGAACACAATTTTTATCTATCTTTTTTTGGTGATAATAGGTGCCTTCAACAATAACAGGTCCAATTGGATATGTTTGTCCATCACCATCTTCAATTGATTATGGCAATTTGCACTTTCGTTTCATGCATCTTAGTAGATAATAATCTACACCTTATACATTGCCAGGATCCACAACTATGACAAAAATATCACTTGTAGACCACAAATTAAAAACAAACTTTTAAGATAAATTATTCAACTTGATAAAATAAAATTTAATATTAAAAAATTAAAATTATATTTTGAAAAGAACACGTGTGCGCACACACGTGTAATAACCAAATCAGAAACATGTTCATAATCAACAAAATATATAGGATCGTGAATAACTATGTCATTGTCATTTTCTTCATAAGGGGACATTGTGGCTAACTATTTCATTTCCCACTGTGAAACATATCCATCTGAATTGTTCTCACATTGACTATTTTTGTTATTCTCAGTGTAGTCACCAAAACAACATGATTTTTCTCTTACATGAAACACAAAAGGCTTGATGTGTCCAGTAGTCATTACTTGACGTAAACTTTTAATACTAGTAATTGTTTTACAATTATAAGGATTAGCTCAATCAATACCTATTACAAATATGAAATAAAATGCACATTTTTAGATTAAGAGTTATAATAGAAGCCAATATATATAAATGTACATGTATATTTTTCAACATAAGTAAATTAATATGTATTCAAATGCACTATATTTTTTAAAGAATTTTCAAACACAATATTTTACCTCTCACTTCTCAAAAATAAGGTTTGTTGAATGTCATGTCATGACTACCAAGGTGACTTTTGCATCATTCAATAATTTGATTTGAATTTTCTGTGTTGTTATCTTCACAAGAACTCAATTTAGAAAATGGACAAGCTATGTATATATTTAAGACATGTACACTTATTTTTAATAAATTGAGAATTAGATATCTAGAACCATTTGTACTTGCAAGTTCATGTTGGTGAAGTGCACACTTCACACATGCTCCTACTCCATCGTGCTCTCCTTTTCCATGTCTACTTTCAAAGAAGTTTCACATACACTTTATGTTGCATCTAGTATGTTGCATGGATATTAAATTAAAAGAAATTTCATACTTAAATTGTCCTAGCATGAAGTTACAATCAAATCTAAAAATATAAGTTAAAATAAAATATAAAAACATATATTTTGAATTTATATATTACTAATTCAATTTTAAAGAATAATTTAAATGAAAATGGAAATCAATTGAAGTACACTTACCGACACATCCATTAGACCAAATCCCATGTTGTGAAGCATCTATCCCATGACGTCAAATTTTTTCAAAAAACATTCCAAAATAATAGGCTACATAGCTCCTATCATGACTCGTATAATTGCTGATATAGAAATGAACTTCTTGATGATAATGCCTTTATTTGTACTATTTTGTACACCATCCACATCAAACTGTGCATGTCTATAGAAAATTTGTACAAATATTGCAACTTGATCAAAATGATAATATTGAGCTTGAATCTCCGTGTGAGGACTAAACGTATAGTTCTACAATAAATCTACAATTGAAATAATACAACCTGGTGGAAAATAATTTTTTGACTCACGGAATTGTTTAGCTTATCATCTTGCACTATGACAATGTTTGATATGTGGATAAATGACATTACGAAATCTAGTCATAAACTCAATGTAGGGCAATTCACTCTCTTTCAACACTTTTTTTTGGAATCAACTCTTGTCTTAGTTAGGTATGTCTCATATTCAAATCTCTTCCACATAATTGACATTGAAACATCAATATTCTCAATTTGTATTGAAGATTTATTTAAATCTCCATAATCATTGCATGCATTTTTTATACATTTTATATTGACCTCATCTAAATCTTCTAATTAATCACATAAAATAGACTTCACAAATTGTGTTGTACTTCCATGGATGATTATATATAACTTTTTTTATATGATTGCAAGTGTACAAGAAATTCAACATGATTTCGACAACAACAAGTTTCATGTACCTTATTAATGTGTACAAAATAATGACACAATCTCTCAAAAATCCTTTAACAAATCTTCACATCTGAAAATTCTTATTTGAACGTTTCAAACAATTCACTTTCTGTTGTATCTATATAATGTTTTGTATGTGAAATTCTTGCACTATCTTCATCTTTCATCTGCATAGTGTCCCTTCCATTGGAAGAAACATGAGAGTGCCTGGTCCAATATTCAATGAATTGTGTTTTTACATATTTATAAATTTTGTCTTTTTGAGGAAGCCTACAAATATTTACCCAATTCTTTTCAATGTTTTCATCTAACCTATTTCTCCTCCTAATATATCTTTGAAGTTCTTCTAGATACATTCAGTAGTTGAGAAATTGCTTGAACTTATTTTTTGTAGGACAATTTCTAACTAGTAATCATATCCATCAATGCTCTATGTGCAACACTTAAATCAACACCTTGACTTGTGTTGTCAATACAATTCAATGTTTTTTGTAAATTTTTAATTATGTTTCTTTTACATCAGTTTTCATTTTCTTATTATTAATGCCCAACAACTCCAAAACAAGGGGTCATTTCTCTTTTCCTGAATAACCTAGCAAATAATTGTGCTTGTCCAAACAAAGATTTATTTCAAATAATTATCCCAAATTTTTTTACAATGCAATTTCAATGTGCTTTCAGGTATCACATCTTCAGAAGAAATTTCATTGAAAAGAGGATCTTCATCCATCACCATCAAATTTTCCATACCAATTTTTTTTTCTATATTGACTAGTACCAATTTGTTCCCATACTTGAGTTGTAGCTTATTGAACATCAACATGTTGCTCTTGAGTACATTTTGTATGACCTTTCACTTTATCATCCCTTTTCCAGTCATAAAACCTTGATCTAGTCCTTTTATTCCCCATTGCACAAACTCTTCAGATTGAATTTCAATTCACCTACATATAAAAAATAAATACATACCTAATAAAAAACACATATGTACAAAATATATAAATTTAAAAATCTTAAAAAATATAAAAAATAATTAAAAGATAATGTTGAAAATCAACCTTCTTGTAAAAAATTGAAGCCTTTTTCCCAATTTATGTGAAAAGATGCAGGCCCTTATCCTAAAAACTTGATTTTCTCCAAAACTATAATGAAAAAATTTGAGTTTCTACCAAAAATCAATTAATAATTCACACAAATAGTTTTTTATTTCTTATTAAAAACAAAAAAATGCCTCTTATATGAGGCTCTTGTGACATGGTCGCTAATGCGACCATACGAGTTGACTTAAACTTTATGACTGAAAGGCTTTCAACCATAAAGGATTCGACCGGAAACCTTTTGACCAGACTCGGTTCGGTCGAATGCCTTCCGGCCAAACCAGTCTATGTGCCATCCTAGGTGGCAACCACACCACCAAAATCCTTAGAAAACCAAAACTTCTGACTTCTGCAACAAATTTATCCATTAAAATTCAAGTTATTCAAAAAACTAAAAATACCATTTTGTAGAGCTCAAAGTCAAGAATCTATCCATATAATTTTTATAGCGATTTGAATAGATTTAGTATATTCTAATTACAATATACTGCAAATAGGTATTCTAATATTCAAGAAGAGACCAATTCAAACAAAAAAAGAAAAAAAAATGAATCATATTAATTTTTTTTAAAAAATATATGGATCACTAGAGGAGAGAATCTTCTTCACAAATGTATAATTTATTTTTTGATTAAGACACATTTGATAGGAAAAATGTGGTGAAAGATGAAAAATGTCGAATTCGGGTATGTCAAACTTTGAAATGTTATAACAAACAAAATATACATCAAAAACTATTTTTTATTTTTTTCATTCACTGGCTATATATGTCCTCTATTTGCGATGTTCAAATCTGGAAAAAATAAGTTCATTTACATTAGGTTTTTTGGTGGGAACGAGACCCCTTGATTTTCAACATTTTTCAACAATAGAAAAGTTGGCTTTCAAAATTAAAAAAATATATCAATTCTTTGTAAATTGATTTTTAAAAAATATTAGGTATAAACTTCATCAATTTTTACACATCATCACTTTACATCATCTTCAAATTCAAAACAAAAATGCCACTTTTTTGTTGTCGAAGTTGAACAATTTTGGTTGTGTAAACCTTTTCCTTTACAAAAGTGTGACACAGGTTTGTACTTTTACCCTCAAAAAATTATCAGATTGTAATTTTCTCTTTGTTGGATAATAAAATAAGTGGATGACCATTTCTCTGTGGATGTAGCCCATATTGCGTGAACCACATTAAATCTCTACATGTGTTATATTTTTTCTATTTTCTTTTATTTTTGCATAATCTTAATATTGTTTATTGTTTATATCTACCAAAAGCCTAACACTTTTGAGGGAGACATGGTAGGCATCTATGACCCCGCCTTTGGTAAAAATACCACATGACAACAAAAGCATCACTAGTCCATGTTGACCTTGTCGACAACATTGATCAAATGACCATAACAACAAACTTGAACAATAGGCTAATTGAAACAATGTTGCCCTAATTAATGCTAGACAAAGACATTCATATAACTGACTTCATTGTAAAAAAATCTCAATATGAACACGGGAATGCTGATTATTGTCTCCACTTCATGCCAAAAACTGCAATCAAAAGTATTACCATAGTCTGTAAACAACACATACTTACACTAGACACAACAATATCCTAACTAATCAACTCAACCAATTCATATTTAGTTGGTACAATAGGCATTCTTGTAGCAAACCATAGTCAAAGTCGAACCTAGTTTCAACTCCGTGTAAAAGACAGAGAGTCACTCCGTGACACAACTATTGTAAGTAATACATATAATTATAAGCATTTGTTTCATGCTTATTGCATTGAATATGTTATGTCCATAGATGATTAACCTACTCATTTGTTTTGCAAGTTATAGTCTCACACACCCATGCTAATGCATATGTGAGTCTTGAGCAGATTCTTGCTTCAACAAGGACACCTCTTCTCTTGTTAAAAAATGTTTCTTGTAGTGAACCAAGAGGAACATATACCATAAAATTAACATTGTCTACATACATTGATGAGCTAAATGATAATTGTATAAAGGAAACCCTTCAAAAAATCGCCTTGTCCAATATATAGGTGAAGAGAAAAAATTTCAATATTGCATGCATCATAGTTCATGCTTTGTTTTTGAACCCAATATGATTAAACATTTTTTGTTGTATTATGTCCTCTTGTAGGTCACTAGCCCATTGAAAGCCAAACATGTGCACTTGCCACTGTACCAACCCCTATGTGTGAAATGCTACAACATAATATCTTTGACAAACACCTTTGCTAATAACACTTGTCATTGCACAATATGTGAAACCACAACAAATTTTACATACCAACCATATTTGCATTGCATTATCGATACTATAGATGACATAATTGACTGCAAATTGCATACCACCCTCTTACAACAGAACTTTCCAAAGCTTATAAACGTATCATTTGAAATCTACAAGAAAGACATGTCCACACTTGTATATGCCATGCATAGATTCCAAATACAAGGGACTTTCACATTTGCAATGAATAAAATTTTTCATTGCTATTGCACATGAAACTACAAATGTAATGTTTTGAACACTACTATTCTCCACCCATTCAATTTAAAAACACAATTTTTTGCCATTAAGCAACACCACTAGATTTGTTATTCAATGTCAATTGTAGAGTGTTTAGAAAAAAACTACCACAAAACCAAATACAAAGTTTTGACATTTGCAAAGGTTTTGTTCACATATGTTCTATTACAAGTATAATTGTTGTTCATCTTGTTTAGATTTCTTCTTCTATTCCTTGATTTGCTAATGCTATACAAAACAACAACTTATTTATTTATCATACATACATGATAGCTTGCAATTTATCAACATAGATGATATTACAAGATCATAAATATGAAAACAAATTTGAACTGCTATTCCTGACTCATATTTATGAAGCTTGACATATGCAGCCACTTGCAGTTTACCCGATCTCAACTATGAACCAAACTTTACCAGACACGTCCTCACTGAAACAACACTTTTTGCTTGAAATTTTTATTTTCAAGTAAACACAATTTCTTGTTTGCCCTTTTGCCTTCTAATCTTTTGTCATTAAATAATCCTATTCAACTGCTTATTAAAAAACAAGTAATGATTTTGTGATCTTGATTATGCAGGGATGGTTTTGGTACATGCCTTTCCGACCAACAATAGAATTATATCAATCGACCAATTAAATAGCAAAATGTTTCCTTGAAAAGAAAAAAATTGAAAACATAAAATACAAATAGTATTGATTTTGTACTGCTTAGTTGCTTTGTACTCTAATTTTTATATTTTGAATTTCGAATAAACAAAAAACCAACTGTTTATGCCAGTTTTTTATCTCTTTCTACTTGCAATTTTGTACTGCTCACTTTTGTACTCTATCTTTTATATTCTGAATTTCAAACAAAGGAAAAACCAGCTGTTTACGCCAACACTTTGTCTCTTTCAACCTGCACAAGGTAGGGACTATAGCTCCAACAGAGCTCTTGTCTTGTGTTGTCATAGATGAGGAAATTTCCTTGTCACATACAAACTAGCATGCACATAAATCAAATTTTTGGCAAGTTTAGATAAATAACTTCAATGTGAGTGAAATACGAACATCTAAATATCAACACAAATTAAATATATAGATCTAGTTCAAGTCCACATATGCATAATTAATTTTGTAAATATAAAGATAAATCTACAATATTAATTGTTAAACAAATTTTAATACATTCATGTAATAAACCTTATATTTCTATAATATTGATAAACATGGAAACACATAATCAAATTATATTCCACTATAAGCTAAGAACTAAATACTCATATTTATTATTTAAAATTTTACGTAAGATAAGATTAACATAAAATTTTAACGTTCACGAGGCTAAAAAATAGCCTATGGGATAGCTAGACAACTTAAGACGACTTCAATAACTCGGTTCTTTTCTTGTGCAAGTTGATGATGAGAACACCCAACTTCTCAATGTAGTCCTTGTTGAATAGGTTATGCCAAGAGCTATCAGATATAGTATCTGCAAATTTGTCCTTGTTGTCCTTGTATGCTTCACATTCTAAAATAAAGTGATATTCAGTTTCCACTTTCCCAGAATTGCAAAACATGCAAACTCTCTCTTCCCAAGCCTCCTTTGGCCTCTTCCAACGCTCGGTCTCATAGCGGAGTTGATGAGAGTTGGTTATTAACTGAGCAATAAGAATTTTAGCTCTACAAGAAATGTTGGCCCCTATGTACGCTTTTTGGAGTTGATCACATGCGAGGTTGAACTCATTGATATAATATATTTTCTTCCTTCCAAGCCCATTTCCCCAATTTCTCTTGTAAAATTTCTCCATAACAAATAACTTTATTTCTTTGTTATTTGTGGGGCACATATTGAATTGGATATTCCATTTACTCATCCACTTGATGTTTTGTTGCATCCACGTCTTTTTTTCGTTTGCACAATATATCGTTAAAGACAATGTTAAGCCATCTATCTCCTTCCATTTTTTTTTATTCTTTTTAGATAACTTATGAGGCGAACCATAACAAGTGCCTCGATAGGGGCAACCCCCATTTCACTTAGCATGATATCATATGGGACGATGCTTTTGATTTTAATTTTGCTTGTGATCAAACGCTTTTGGATTCCCTTGATTTACTTCCATTGTACGATTGAAGTGCCGATGGCCCATAATTCACACCCATAAAGAACAACCGACAGAACAAGAAGACCAAACAAGGTTTGAGTAGTTTTCCAATCCCAAACCTCCACTTCACGACACCTATTTTAAAGAGCATAAAATGCCTTCCATCCACCTAATGTCCTTTTATTTCTGCAACCTTCCCAACTTACATTTTTGTTGAAGTCAATGCCGAGATATTTATACTCCGCAACTTCCTCAAGAATGCTGCAACCAAAATAAAACTCATGTTGATGCTATTTTTATTATTAGAAAAAACCATGACTTTAGTCTTGCTAATATTGACGTTCATCCCCACCGTTCTGCAAAGCGCTCAAGAGAAAATAAATGTTCTTGCAAACCACAGAGAGATTTGGGAATCAAAATGAGATCGTCTGCATAGAGGAGAAACCTTATTAAAAATTCACCCAACTAGATACCCTCACCATTTTGCATGTTTAACCACTCTTCAAGTTTACCTATATATAAGCCAAACAAAGTAGGAGATAGAGGACAACCTTGTTTGGCCCCAATATCACTCCTAAAACATTCTGAAATGCCAGCTGAAGTTCTTATTTTGACTTTTTCCTCTTCATACATCCTATGAACAACACTCTGAGATGCATAGGAATCCCTAATTATTCCATCCTGAGCCAAAGCTTGTCCCTAGGGACAATGTCAAAAGCCTTTTTAAAGTCAACAAAACAAAAAAATACCTCCTTTTTCTCCCACCCTTTTTCGATAATGTGCCTCAAAGTGATACAATGATCAACCATTGAGTGTTTTGGCCTAAAACCAGCTTGCCCTTTTGCACGTTTATGATTTTCTTCCGCCCATTTGCTGATCCTATTTTCTATCATGCTGTCAAATTTTTTTGCAAAGAGAGGATTGATCATTATTATCTTGTAGTTGGAGGGATTATTGACATCACCACTCTTAAAAAGTGGTATTGCAAGGTTGATTGTCCAATCTTTAGGAACCCCTTTTGACTGATATTGTTGAATATTTCTGTAACGTGTGGTGTAAGGGTTTTCATACCCTACTTGAGATACTCTACTTGAATCTCAACTAGGTCTTTTGCTTTACCAACACCCAACTTCTTAATACCCATCTCTACCTTCTGCATGGTGAAAATATTTGTTATATTGTTGACCAAGGGTGGCTAGTCCACCCCCACCTTCTTGTTCATAGAGTTTCCTAACATAGTCAAACCATTGGGTGACTGTAATATTATTTTCAGTTTGCTTCTTTCTTGGCTGGAGTGCTTTCCAAAAACGTTTGGGGTTATTTTTACCTAAGGAAATTAGCTCCTCTCTCCCTGTGAACATAAAACCATTTTTTTCTTCTTTAGGATCTTCTTGTAAGCTTTAATGTCAAGGTTTGTTTTATTTGATTCCCTTAGATTTCTCCTAGCCATCTTGCATTCCTTATCAAACCACACATTAGTTGGAAAATAATTTGTTTCAAATTTTCTACTTTTTGTTCGAGCTTGTACTTTGAGAGAGCCTCATGGATCAGACTTGATAACACATGGCTATTAACAACATGCCTGTGCATATGCTTCCCTCTACAAAGTCTCTCAAGTGTAGCCGTGAAGATGTTATCATTTTTTGAGGTCAAAAGAATTCTACCCCGAGAAGGAGGTTGTTGAGGGCATTGGTTTTTTTCCCCAAGCTACCTATCTTATGCCCACAATAGATTTATGTATAGCAGTCTATGATCTGATTTGAGATCCCATACGTGTTCCCCAATTACAACTTCCTCAATTATTTCATACAAATTCTACAAACAAGTTGCATAATCAACCACGCTTGCTCCGTTGTAGGCGTTGCAAGTGAAATTGCCCGACTTGGACCTTCTAGCCAAACCATTGCAAATTATTAGATCAAAAGTGTCATGTAAAGTGATCAATTCTTCCCCAAAATGATTGCAACCTTTAGTGTCTTCTGAGACTCTTTCCCACTAATGTTTTCTCTTTTCTATGAGTCAAATATGGTTACCATTTTCTTTGGAGCTGAAAATACTAGCTTGACAATTTGCTATTCTAGCATTGAAATCTTCGACAAGAAGAACATCCCAACACTGTGAAAAAACAACATCTTTATTTAAGACATCGTAGGGGTCATTGTGATCTAAACCACACTTTTTATAAGTTTTAGATACTTGTGGGGCAAAGTAACATGCTGCGATATTGAGAAGACTATTATTTTCAACGATTTTGAATCATATGAATTATTTATTAGAATCTGCCTTTTCCAATTGAATGACACATCCTTCCCTTTCTTTTACTAGAACCATTATGCCTGCATGGCCTTTACCATTTCCCGTTGCCTCATTCCACATTGCCAACTTCCAATAGCCTTCAAACAATGGAGTCTTACATCCTTCGTGCTCATGTGTCTCTATGAGACAAATAATGTCTTTGCCTTCCACGATAGGTCCTAACACAGGCCCATGCCTCCAAGAATAACCTCTGCAATTCCAACAAACTAAACTTAAGGAAGCCTGGGCTGAACTTGATTGCTATTTGTTTTGATGTGGAAGACTCAGAGTTGAGTTATTATCCTTATGAGTGAATGCTGATCTTGTCGTATAGTTGCCTACTGAAGAGTTTGTTGTCAAATCTTTGTTGCCCACTTGCTACTTTGCATTAGGACGGTGACCAAAGTGAGTAATAACTGCTTTTCCCTTGAACATCTAAGCCCTTTTGCCTTCATTTCTAGTTGTTATGATTTTTTCCACTTCCATCCTTCTTTCTTCTTGTTGTCGCATAGTTAGGTCCTCCTCTAAAAAGAAGCGAAAACCCCTCAAGAGCTATTTTTTTCGCAAGAAATTTTGTTTGTCACGAATACTAGGCATAACCACCTTAAAAGGCCTATCTCTCTCATTGCATGATTTGCCAACCCTCCATGCTTGGCAGATTTGACCTTGCCACAACAACACTTCTTGTAGGAAGTCCCTTGTTAAATCAATGGAGTGTTCACCTTCACCATAGTCTTTTACCCCTTTGATAATTATATTAGATGCTCTGATCTGCATTTCCTTGACCTCCCTGTCTTGTGTGTTCTTCACGTGAGTATTTGCCTCCTCACCCGCACGTGCAAGGTGTTTACTTTACTGTTTTTATCCCAAGTTTTGGTAACTTCTGAGAAACTCCTTTTCTCCTCTTCAACCTCTGCCTTTCCTAACAAACTAGCATGATATATCAATTTCTCCTTATCTTGAGATGTCTCAATATTTGCTGTAACCTTGTTTGCTTCCAATGAAACTCTCAAATTTTGCCATCCATCCTTCATAATCCATTCATCCTTCATGTTCTGCCATTCAAGCTTCTCGACTAAGAGTGTTTCTTGCAATAGTGGGATTTGAACATTTAAAACATTGTTATTGTCTGTCAGTGATCTATTTGTTGCAGTCGAAACATGTATTTTGAGGCCACTTTCTCGCTCTTTAACCTCTAGAAGTTCTAACCTCTCATTGACCATCAAAAGTTCTTGTACATATAGATCAGGACACCAAACGAGAGGTGTAGAAGTAGGGCTGTACGTAATGGGGTCTACAAAGTTACTACTGCCGCATAAAAGATTGTTGCCACCTAAATGTGAAAGGGGACACTTTTTGATGCCATCATTTTGTCTTGTCTTCTGCTTATTCACCTTCTGACCATCTTTTTTCTTTACATGTGACCATTTTGTATAGACAAGTCTATGTTTTAAATGCCTTTAAACTGTTTAACATTTACTTAGATATATTTTCCTCTTTTGCCAAATGAGGCAATTTTTATTTGTCAAATGATTAATTTGAAAGTACACCGAAATTTCTTGACCATTTTTTATCAATGACATGGTTTGTTTTTCTATTATTTTTTTTTCCATTGACACCAGAATCAAAAGAAAGAGAGAGAAAAAGACAAATGCGGGAACAAATTAACCATAAACCTCGCACACCTCGAATCTGCTTCTGTAAACTGGTCCCTATGGTCTAGAAGGAGTGGCCGCGGTTGTCTCTTTCCCACTGTAGAAACCACTCTACACGGAGTAGAAAAACGCCCCCGACGCTGTCTGGGCCCGACAAAAGCCTTGAAACCCGTTGCCCTCGCTAGGTAGATTCGACCACGCAACCGTCTGAAACACCGTCTGAAATACCGGTTTGAGACTGCTTCTTTCACTGTTTCTTTCACTGCCTTGTCGCCTGCCTTTCTTTCACTTTCACTGCCTTTCAACATTGTCGTATTAATTTCAACATATTATCATCTGAGACTTATTCTTATTATAAAGATTAAGTAATTTTATTTCCTTACATTCCTTGAGAAAGATGAAAACATAAGGAATAGAATTATAAAACAGAGATGACAAAAACTACAGAGAATATGCTAAAAAATTCATCCCGGACAACTCTACCATGACACATGACACCTTCTTAATGGACTCCTGCACTGACATACGTGGGCATCGGATAGACCAGAGTATAGGGAAATTCTTTGATCTTCTAGGCTATTGAATACATTGTCACAGTTTATACCAATCTTAAAATTGGAAATCTCGCTCTCACCCATTCACAGAATGATATGAATGAGCTTTAAATATCACGTATCTTCTCTGAAGTACACTTTCGTGTTATATACAGGGAAGACGTGTCAACAAAGTATGGGCAAGGATAAGGCCATTAATGAAAGCCGTGAATTAGACCAACCATTAGCTAATGTGGGCAACCCAGTTCCTCGAAGATGCATTTTTAAGTCTACGGGAGATGCTCTTAGTGGAATATTAAATTTAATTGTCTTTACCTTTCTGGACTTGTTGGATTTTATTCTATGCATGGTGTACGGGTGGGCTGATTTTCTAATGGAGAAAGAGTGGAAACCATGCTACTGTTTCGATGGCAATAAATCAAAAGAAGGTTTATCAGAAACTTTGTATTCAAGGAAGAATTTTGTGAGGGACCTGGTAGTGGGTGTTGTCTGTTTCATGAAGAAACATGGTAAAACTGGTGTGGATTCCGTTACAGAGAGAACTAATTGGAAATTCAAGCATTCGGGGGGTAGGTGGTCTGATTGTGCTTGCCACAGATGTCTCTCACCAGATACTCAGAAACTTTATGTTGCAGTTGCAGGACAAGGTATGCTGTAACATGTATTTCTTTTTCTTAGAAACTGTGTTGTGGGACATTAATGCTGTTTACTGTTGTTGATGATATAATTTAATGGCATTTTCAATAGCAACAGAAGTATAGTAGAGGCTGCAATTAACATTCGTTAGAACGAATGTAGCACTAATCATCAAGGGCTGTAGGCTTAAAACATGTAACTTCTACTGTTAAGGATGCATGCCAAACCTGAGGGCTGTTGTCACTAGTAGCACACACGCTAGTCCAAATTTGTAGCAGGAGTGAATAAAATATTATTGTATTATTACATGAAAAGAAAAGCATTATATATAACAATCTATCTACTGAAAAATAGTCCTAATCTCCCATCTATTTTTTTTGTTTAAATATGGAACCGACAGACTACAAAAGAAAATTTGTTCAAGAAAAAGTATGAGGAAATATGAATGAAAAGTGAAAAGAAGAACAAATAACAATTGTTGCATAATGAATGGCATTCCTCAATTACGTAGTTACTGTGTACTTACATTATTTGGACATTGATTGGCAAGTGAAAGACTCCTCCAAAATGACATCTATTTTCTTGCCCTTGCAGGCCAGTGAAAGATTAAAGGAAAGGGCAATATAAGCTTAGAGAAGGCTAAGATCCATGTAACATCAGAATAAAAGAAATAGAACTATTTATTCCATCATCTCTCTTTGGCACTATTCTTAGCTTTACAATTGAACTATGATGTAGTCAAGGTAGGGGGTTTTATCATACCACCCCATCTTGGAGCCAAAACATGAACACACCCCAAAACAATACTAATCTCATATTTATGGTTAGGAAAGACTGCGTCTGAGTTTCACTAATCACCCTAGGCCAAATCAAACCACTGACAACCTTTAAAATTGATTCAGACAAAAAATACATTTTCCATGTCTTAAAGACAAATTTTAATGGAAGTTAAACACTTTAACTAGATGAAGCATGAAGATAGGGCATGTCACTACTCTCAAATTGCATTTGAATGAGAGATTAGAAGCACAAGAGGACTCAACTTATCAACTTTCATTCCAAAACATTCAAAATCAGCAAATCACAGCTTTTTAATAACTAGATATTTTGTCAAACATTTGGCCTAATTTTCAGAGCCACAAAACCTTGAAATTTACCGTTGATTTTCCCAAAATCCAAATGGTTTGTGATTCTTTGTCAACTAAAAGCCCCAGTCCAAATTTACAATTGATTTTCCAAAATCCAAATGGTATGTGCACAGCTGTGATGCCATAAAAATGCCCAGAAAAGGTTCAAAAAAACAAATGGCGTGGAAAACCTGCAAATTTGATAGGTAAATTCTATTGATGGATTCATGTTTTAGATGGAAAACCCATTAGGAATCTACCTTTGGTTTGATTAAAGGCATTCCAATCGCTCCAATTAGCTCACACCTTCATTAAATGCCCCTGAAGCCATCTTCTGTGTTGAACAGCCCAAATTTCAGGGAGTGGATTTTTCACAACAAATTCATTTGGATCTTCCACTCATTCTTCTGCGATATCAACAATTTTTTTTGCCTTTTTGTTTCTAAAACATCCAATTTCTCCAACAACCATGTTCTCATGGAGTTATTGCAGCCTAGTAAGGACAAATTCACACAAATATATTGTTGGTTCTCCAAATTCAAGGATGTGCTTACCATTTTGTTTAAAAATCCATCATCCACATGTCTTCAGATGTGGCAGGTTCCTTTTGAATTGCTCATGCCATGTCATAGGGATGCCAAGTGTTCGACAAAATGTCTATACTTGATGATTTGTGATTTTGAACCAAAAATACACTGAGGTCAGATGCCTTTCACATTTGGGACTCTGAAATCCAATTGATACATTACAAAGTCTTGTACACTCTCTTCCAAGTTATAAATTATTGAAACTATGAAAATTGTGATATTGCTATCAGGATTCAACTGTGTAGTTTTTTGAGTCAAAACCCAACATTGGACCCAAAAACGACACATCATAAAAGATGCTTTCTTTTTGGTTGATGCTGATTGCCTGGTTTTAAAGATGCTTCGACATCATGATCAAACACTCCAGGTAAGAGTTTGGGAGCATGGTACTCACAAATTAGGGTTAAATGGTAGAAGCATCATTTTGACCTCTTGAGTAGGCCATGATATGCTCTTCCACCACATTTGATATCGTCAAAGCTTGTCACTTTGTTTCTTCTTATTTTCCAGCCACTTACTAGATCATAGGCTGTCGTTGTGTGGGTTTTCGCCCACATTTAATCGTCCACCTATAACTGGTTCTGTTCTTTCTTATTCTCTGCTATCTTTTCCAGGGTAACTTATCTCCTTCATTCTCCTCTTGTACCTTGAGCTGATTACCCTGATTAATTTCCAACTTTCTTGGGTACATTTGCACATTCTTATTCTTGTTTTGTCCACCTTCATTGGTGCTAACAATGCTGGAATTTCAGATTGACTCAAACTTTCCCAGAACAACACCTGTGCCTGTTTTCTCACCTTATCATCGTCTTCTTCTTTCCTTAAATGCGCTGCTTCCACTGCCACTATACTACTGTCTTTTTCACTGTCAACCTCTTCAAGGTTCTCATCATGTGCATTCTATTGCACTTCATTCACTGCCTTTTTCATGTCCTACAAAGGACATATTTCTGCTGCCTTGTAATGTCCCCAACTAGGACTTTACTTGATTTACCCTAAAATTCCCAACTAGGGTTTTGATTAGGCTTGGAAATGGCAATTTACTTAGTCTCTGTAATGTTCCCTTCTAGGAAGCTGCCAATTCTCAACGTTTAACATTCATCACTATGCGTTTAGATCAGATTAAGAAACAATTAATGATTCATAATACATTTGACAGTTAACATACTTAAGCCCCAATTCCTTACTTCTCTCCTAATCATAAACCCTAAGGAGGATGGGGATTTACTTGTCCGCTTGGAAACCAATCTACAAGTAGGCTTCCTCAAGGCTTCAGGTCCCCGTCCACATCCCTCTTTGGGACTCGCCTACCTTGTGAAGATTTAGTCCCACTCTCCCTTACAAAATCAACATATCCCTTCAAGGAGCAATAGTGAGTGATTAAGGATTAGTCCAATATATATATAAGTAGAATACAACATACTGATATATAATTCTGATTTCCCTATCATTAACATATATAAATGCTAGAGTGCGGACACACACACACACACATATGGGTCCCTTATTCCTAATAGAATTCAGATATGATATTCTGTAGATCAGTATTGATTCATATAAGTTACAACATACTAATTTGCTGTCACACCATGGTTGCCGGCAATAAATATTATTTATTTTCTTTCTGATCTCTTCCTTGTGATCAGTGCCAAATATATTTAATAATATTTAATTCCTTAATGATGATCCTTGAATGAGTTGGAACTAGCTTTTATATCTTCCAAAGGTGGCAGCTTTTGAAGGCAATGGGTCACAACTCTTCTTCCAATGTTTCCCTTGATATCTGTTTGTTTTTAGCATCCTTTCATTATGCAAATCGGTTAACCTTCTTACTAATCGATGCATTAGTTGTTCCTTTATTTTTGTAGGCGGTGAATAGATACTTCACTGATAACTCTAATCATCTTATTGGTCTTTTGTAATCTCATCCCTCCAACTAAGCATTTATTATTTATATAAATTTCTGGCAACTGTCCTAGGCAGAGCAAATCGATTTGTTGTGACATCATTTAGTGAATGACTAATCTCGATGCCTTCATTTGTTTGGTTGCTGTCATTGCTCTTGGTATTATCCTAAATCGTGTCACCTTATTATTTATACAAATCACTGACTATCAGCAAGCAACTCTAAGTTTTACATATCATTTTTTTATCCCTTTTTTAAGTCGGTGTGCTTTGAGAGTTATGTATTAATCGCTGCTATTGCCGTCTAACTATAATATTGCTTGATCGACTTAATTCTGTGATATTGCTATCAGGATTCAACTGTGTAGTTTTTGAGTCAAACTCATTGACCCATGTTTCATGAGTAGTGGTTCACAAGAACCCACCTCTCATGAGAATGAATGGAACACTTAGCACTCATTGCATCTAGGTGATGCTCACAGGGGTGAGGCATGGGGCCTTCCCGGGAGGTCAACCATCCTAGTACAACTCGAGCTCAAGCGCGCTTAAGTATGTAGTTTCATCCAAGGTTAAGCCCACTTAGCTTGCTACCCCATTTGCCATTTAATCTCCTTCGATAGTTTTTGACCATTTAATCTTCCCCACAATTCTGCCTAGTGATTAGTGGTGTAAGGAAGATTTCACATTTCCATAGCTTTGATATTTATTCATGGTAAAGATGCTTTATTTCGTCCATATTTGGAATACGTAGCCTCCATGTGGAGTATCTTTGCTGAGGTGGCCTGCCCATTATCATCCGCATAGGATAAGACTTAAGTAAGTTGCTGTTTAGAAGTTATCATAGACTATGGTCAAGGAGATGATCCAAAGGTACATACAGGCACCTCACCTTCTACATCCTTCATCTTACGTTCAAACATGACCAAGTATGTTTGAATGCTTATCTTTTGTAGCTAATGAACTTTCGATATACTTTTTCCAATTTTGTCTCTTCAGATTCTTCACAAAATTGGATTGACATGGTGTGAAAGGATGAGAATATCACAATTAGGGTTTCAAATGGGGGACATGGCATGCCTCTTCTTTGGGTTCAACAACTAGCACTTCCATTCCCTCCATAACGGGGATTTCTCCTTCCACGGGCTGCTCATATCTTCTGATCTTCTCTACCGAACCAAACAAAGATATTCTTCTTTGCTGAGTCCTAGCCGAGTCCCGAGTTTGAGTCCGATATTGGGCTGCTGAGTCTAAATTTTCAAACTTTGGCTCAGACAATTGAAGGACAAGAAGCAAAATACAAAAAGACATTTAATTATTGCAAAGCAGTGATTCCTAAATCTGCACTAGTATACAGTGACCATAATAAATAATGATTATCTCCCAAATAAGTCAGCGATCTGTTTATGATTGGAGGGAGAACTCTTCAAGGCAGCCATCTCATTTAATAAGATGAAGGAATGATTTCATTAAGGAAATCATTTGGTGTTGTTAAGAGGTAACAACTGTCGTTTACAAACCACAATTAGTTAAGGAGTAGAGAAAACAATGTGAAAGTGCACCTCTCTTCAAAGGAGCCATGACCACTGGAAAAAAATAATCCTTTTCTTGCCAATCGAAGAATATATATAAAAACACTCCATTGGAAGGAAGGCAGAAACGAAGACACAATGGATTAGACAACAGAAACAATCGGACACCAGCAGAAGCAAATACTCGTACAGCAGAGAAAGAAAAACATAATAAGATAAGAGGATCGAACCAAGCAGATATATATGGAATATAAGCAGCAGCCGACATTGATGAAGGTAAAATCTGATACAAGGAATTAGAACAAGATCACTGAATATCATCCCTATTGAGACCAGATATAGATGGAAGAAGGAAGAAAGAATGGAGCATATAAATTAAGGAAGGATCAAGGGAAGGAATGGGAAGGAAATAAGGAAGAGAATCTTTCAAAGGGCAAAGGGTTGTGACTCTTTCAAAGGGTGGTAATTGTGAAAGGTTGTGACCATTGCAAAGGGCAGACATTATGAAGAGGCGTGACTCTTCCCCATGGTGGAAGCTATAAAGGGGATTAGGGTTCATTTGAGGAAGAGAGGGAAGAGAGAGGTCCTGCCCTTGTGCCTAGGGTTGAGGGTCAATTTAAGGGCACCCTATTGCTGCTCCCCTACTATCCCCACATTGACCAATTGTCAAATTGAACCAAAAAGGATCCTCAATCATAAGAGTTGAGAGGTTGACATAATGGAGGGGAATGGCATACAACCCTCACTAGGTACACCACCGCATGATGATGATTAAGGATCATCAGTTAAGGACAACATGAGGCCAAAGAGGATGATATCCTGCTATTGGGCCTAAGGTAGAGGATACTTGGAGCACCGCATCATGTCTTCCTTCACAACTCTCGTTATGGTTGAGTTCCTACCTAATCATTGAGATTTGTTGTCTATATATATATTTCCTTATCCTAGAATTGGATATACTTCACGAGTTATATCTATATTATTATCTAATTTGGTTGCAGGTTTCCAAAATAGGTTTATTTCATCTTGTTCTGGGGTGAGGATTATATCTCTAACTATATGTTTGCTCTTTGTTTCTTTTTGGATTTGTGAATTTAGGGCAAAATATAAGGTGATCCTAGAAAGGGACATTACAAATATTTGTTGCATATGTCTTGTTCTTCCTTACGCATCCCACTGAAGTAAATACAACTATTACATAGATCAAATGCAGATACCCTGAAATTTGAGTTGAGATGCATTCACAAGCTTCCAATTTTCATGGCTGTAATAGAGCTGGAAATAAAGATGTGCTTAAACTGTCCAACAAACACTCTTGGAAACAGATCTCGGAATTGGTGGTTCAGTTAACTTTTTGATGTTATAAAGGAGATATAAGGATGCGTCACAAGGTTTAGTTTTAACATCTGCACTATCTTGACAAACACCAAATTGTTATTGGATAGGGATGGGCCATGAAGTTTCAGGTTTAACATCTGCACTATCTCAATGAACACCAAATTGTCTGTGCTTGCTTTGTTGAAGACACTTCACACCATTGATGCATTTCATCATAAAATTCCTCTTGGGCTTCGATTTTCCTTATCTGAATTGATGCATTTCATTATAAAGAATTTCTTGGGCTGCGATTGTCCTTATCTCTATAGAAAATGCACTCCTTGATTTCAAACATTTTCCCTGTTCTAGTTAGATACATGTATTGACTCTTTTACTTGAGTAGTTTCCTTTGTTTGAGCAACATTCCCATTCAGTTCTATCCTTCTGCCTTCATCTATTAGTACTGCATGTTAAGTTTTAGGAACCAAAATAGCATAAAACAAAGAATAGATAAAACACGACACATGAAAACACCGAGATACCTTGGGAAAACCCTCCCACTCGAGGGAAAAACCCAGCCACACCAAAATAGATACTTTATTGAAAGCTCAAACTGAATACAATGCTTCATAACCATAATCAGAGATTGTTAACTCTTAACAATCTACATAAGTATGACTTTTAACAGATTTAGCAACACCTGCTCTATATATACAATATATGTATAGCAACCATATATATCACACGGATCATATACAACAAGATCACGAATGGATCGAACACACCAAACAATAAGTACTGAACACAATACAAAAGTCTCTGCCATAATAGTCTCTACTGGTCTCACCAAAAATACCGAACGAATTTTCTAAAACAGTCGACCAACGAAATGAGGCCCGTAAATCTTTTTATATATTCCATCGCATAGAACAAAGAGAGGATGCCGTTTCAAAAGAAGATTCCCACAGAATTCCAAGAGATGACGGTTACAAGCATTTACGCCACTTCAAAATGAAGACTCTTCAATAATATTCCATAACCGAACCTCCTTGAATTGACGACAAGATAGAATGGTGCCAAGTCATTCGATGACGATGCCAATAAGTAATATATATGGTGACGGTTATCATAGTGAGCCGATACACCTTCAATCACATTCAAATCATCAAAGACAAAACCACCACATGAATTGGAAGGGTATGATGATGAAATAGTTGGAAACCATCGCAGGTACAGGAGATACTCCTATAACTACTAAAAACATTAACACTGCATACTTAAGTACTTGGTGACAAGGCTTCTTAAACCAATAACAACTATTGTTTTCTCCTATAAGCACAATCCCCTCATCAAAATCTTATTCCTTTATAAAGACAATAATCAACTCTTTGCATTACTTGAGAGGAGTTAACTTCTCTTTTTTGCGGCTGTTGGCATTTTACTTCTACCAACAGTCCCCTTCCCACCTCCAGATTTAATAGCATTGTTTCCTTTGACATATCCTCCACCAAAATATCTTGATATTCCTCCACCTTAAAGGGAAATTTGCATCCTCCTCCACTTAGGACATCTCATGCAAGCCCTAATCAAATTGGGGCATGCTTCAAGCTAGTCACACATCTCCATATTGTTTCTTTAGCATGCCTCAATATGAAGTGGTAAAAAACATTCCTCTCTGTAGTGCCTCCCATGTTTGTATCTTGCTATATGCTTATTCTTTTGATCCGAGCTAGACTCTTATATGATTATCTTGTGACTGTTCGTATGTGTTCTTTTGGTATTGGGCATTTCTTTGATGCACTCGGTTATTGATATATTCTTTTGTTCGTATGGTATCATTACTGATGTGGATAGTTGGCTATACATATGATTTAGTGATGATCATTTATGCATGATGACTCTGCGAGTAGGTGCCATGATGTTATATGATGATGTCTGGATGCATTCACATATATATAGATGATGTTTTGGTTATGGTATTAATGGTGGTTCCATGATGAGTGTGATTTGGTGTTATTGTTTCATATGTTGTTAACTTACGCCGGGAATTTATTATGTGTTCGCTAATATGGATTTATTGATGTTGATGATAGTTAAGGATTTTAATGACATATTGTATTATTGATGATGTTTGAAAATGGTTAATATTGTAGTTTAGATGAGATTATATTCTTGATGTTTAATTAATGATTAATGCCTTTTAATAATAGTCAATGATGTTTGATAAAATTAGATAGATTTTTTGATTATTTGTGAGAAGGGGTAGTTTCGTAACATTCATAGAATGATTACGCTGCTAAGGTTCCCTTTCATTGACTGATGTTATTCATGATGCATATGTGCTTCGGCTATTTGTATATATATGATTTGGTACACTTGACATGTGTTTGAGTGATGGCAGGTACCAAACACTGACTCCACTTGGCTCCATAGGTCTGAGCGTGCCTATAATACCCTTGAGGGTGGTTAAATTTGGAGATAGTCATATGGCCAGTCATGTCTCAAAGCCCAATTGTTGTTCCTACTCTTGGTCAACAATTGCCAGTTACCTATGCCTACCCGTCCAGTTATCGCATGGTAACATCCGACTACCTGTGCATAATGTGATGAGTCCACTGTGTTATAATTGCGCATTCTAGTAGCTTGTAGTAGTTGTCGGTTAGTGCACGGGGGAAGTGATGTAATTCTGTGATGGTCAGTGTTGCCAGTTGGCATTATAATGTTATTGTCATTGTTGTCGGCAAGTATTGTTTGGCTATTTTATTTATCTGGGGGATTTATTATTCTTTATGGATTTTATAATTTTAAAGTTTGATTTTGAGATTTGGATTTAAGTGAAATATCATATTTTATTGTTGGGAGCAAGTCATTTTTTATATATTATGAAAATGTGCATTTTGCTCACTTTTTTTACTATTGTTTCCTAATTTTTATGAGTTTCTTCTCACAAAACCCCTTGGGAAATTTGAATTTGGCTTGTGGAGAAATTTGGAGGAAAGATCTTTTTGTAGGTATTTGCTCATTGGATTCCCCACATCGAAATCTACTTGTCTCTAAAAATCTCGCTTGGTTTGAGGGTGATTTGTTGAACTTCTCTTCGTTTTCCTCCTTTTGTTGGTTGAAGGTATGTGTAATGTCCCCTTTTCTGCAGTAATGCAATTTTATGCCTGATTAGCCTATCTAGCCATCCGGATAGTCTAATGGCCGCTTTTCAGAGGATGCCAGCCAGTCACAAGGTTACTTGGGCATTTATTTTATATCTGAGTTCAGACTATATGGTTGGGATACTTTATTTTATAAAGTATTGTTATAAAGTCACTTTAATATTATAATTTTAAGTTACTTTAGTTTATAAAGTGACTTAAGTGACTAAAAGACGAAAGTGCTTTTTTATCCCACATTGCCTATTTGGATGTAATGGCTCTCACTTCGAGGTGATAAAAGGAAGGAGATCTTCCTTGGGAAAGTACAATGATAATTTATGAACTTAAGATTTATAACTGGTTGCTTTAATGTGACCGAGTATTCTTGAGGACGTAGCCCCTTGGGAAGAAGTGAGAAACTGGACGTAGCCCCAACCCTTCTCAAAATTGGTGAAATCACTTCAGGTTTCACATGGGATCTTAATGTGTTATTTAAACAGTATTTGGAATCAAACGTAGCATATGAGGAGACAGGTATTGTTCCAGACCTAACTATATCAATCGAACTACTGTTAGAACATCAGATACAAAATATATTAGCAGTTGAAGTATATGGAGAGATAGTGTATTCCCCACGTATTTTAAACTGGAACTTCATATTGCGGGTGACTGGTGTCTATCCATATGAGCTGGGTCTCACGTCTTAACAGTATAGTGTGTTCTTCGAACAGACCCCCAATAGCAGGAAATTGGCATATTGATACCAGGTGCAGCAGCGATATCTTTGCAATAGAAAAGGAGTCTTCCCCACACACAGCTGTTACGGAAAGGGGAGCATATCAATACAGAAGTCTGCAGTGAAGTGAACCCCCGCTGTAGGGTGGTATCAGGTTAGAAGGAAAACGTGTGAGTGCTGGGAGAGTGTGCGGGCAGTGGCAGAAAGGCCGAGCAGCATCCCACGCGGGTAACTGCACATGGTGCCCACAGCGTCAGCAGTCTGTTGCGGTAGAGTATACGGGTAGTGACAGGGAAGTCCCGTAGTATCACACGCGGGTAAGACACAGGAGTCTGCAATGCCAGCAGTCTGCAGTAGACAAATTGCAAACCGCATAGCAGTTCTCAAGAGGTGACGGACAGACTGGGGGTATCTACACCCGACTCTTGCAAAGTAGTCTCGATCAACAAGCTATTCCAGTGCCTAGCATCAGATACAGGTGCATTTGATTTCGAGAACTCTTAATCTCCTTGCTAGTACTCTTGTCTGATTTGTAACCAACCGAATATCTGTAGTTGAGTCACCATAGTATTGAACTTACATTTATATGAGGTTGTGTCATTAAACAAGTGTATCTCCTGAACTTTCTCTTGAATTGTAATGGAAGAATGAATATATACAGTAGATACGTTGTTTGATCATATATTGTATTTCCATCTATGTCTGGTGTATTTGAATGAAACAACTATCATTTATATGCCCGATCACCGATTTGGGTTAGTTCAGATTTCCAAAGTCATCAGGTTATTTACAGACATAAAATATCTTTGGGCAGTTAGGATCTTTACAACGTAACACATAACCAGCAGAGATTTTATATTAATAAGATTTTATTGGAAAAAAATCTAGTGAGGAACTTTACAGTATGTTCATGACATGTTCTCCTATTTTGCCCTTGTAGTTGGATTTAATGGTTGTGGAATGAAGGGAATAACATTGTGTAATGATTCTAAGTCTATTGCCAATTCGTTTGGGGAGTTTTGATGGAAATTTGATGATTTTCATGGTATTATGTGGGAAAATGAGGGTTTTGTGGTTTTACGTTTCTCAAAATAGATTAACTGTATGAATAGATGAAATGAGTCTTTTTTTGTGATGAGAATGTGTTGGGATTCACCGGGTTTCTTGAGTTTTTTATTTTGTTAGGTTTGAATTTTTGGTGATTTTGGATTGGAGGGTTGAATTTCACCTGACTTGGGGCAATTTCCATATGGGAATGAATTGTATATGGATCGGAGTATGAAAGTCATATTGTAGTGATAGTTCATGGCTTGGATGTTGCACATGTGATGGTCTTGCATTGGCACATGTATTTCAGGCGGGATTTATGTGAGCCCGTACTTTTGATTATGAAGCAATGGTGTGGATTGCTGAGGAAAAATGCCGGCAATGAATCATGTACATTGGAAATTTAGGTGGTTTTTGTCCTCTTTATATTGTGCCATATGTCGTCATGGATTTGTGCCTTGGGCGGGTGTAGAGCCGAATTTGGGAGTGGCTCTTGATGGGGGAACCGGGGCTCAAAGTGGCCACTAGGTTAACCCATTGGAGAGTTGGTTAATCAAGTAAAAACATAATTTAAAATGAATGGGGCATAACATAATAATAGCATTAAGAAGGTATGTGATTCCTCGTGGGTGCCTTTAGTGCTCTCATAGACCGAGGACACATTGGTAGAAGGCCTGGCATATCTGGCAAGTCAAGCATCCTCGTCACCACAAGAGATTTGCTCGGCTCTACATGAGTCACGATGTGGCTATGCGACAACACATTCTACTACCCACATCTTGTCTATGCGATGACACTCCCATTTTTGGACTTTGCATCCATCCTTCGTACAAGTTGAGAGGGAACCCTATGATGTCATGTGCTATTGTTGATCTCATTGTGATGCTATGTTCCCTCTTGTTGAGAGCCTCTTGTTTGGTGGGCTGTGATATGACCTTGAGTTCCTTGTGCTAGTGGTATATTGGTGTTGTGTTGCATGTATTGATGCCTTATTTGTGGTTAGGTAGCGTGTGTACGTGCTTGGACCATATGGTTACCTCTGTGAGCATGGTGGGGAGGGCTTGAGGGTACCTTGTGGTTAGGTGGCGTGAGAAACCACCATTGGGGACCAGTGTATAGGTTTTTCAGAAGTCCAGTGCATATCTTGTCCTTAACTCATGATATACGCAACACTTCATATATATTTTCTCACCTAATGCCTTGTAAAAGCGATTAATGTATTGGCATTCATATTAGAACATATTGTAATAATAGTTCATATACTCTATTCAAAGAATTGCACTTCATTGTAGTAATTAAAGCATCCCCTGTACTTACCTAGTGATCATTTAGGGTGTTAAGTGTTTAGGCGAGTTGCCGCATCAAAAAACCTTAAGTTTTGGATGAGGCTTCTAGATCGACGCTTGTGCCTGGTCAGCGGTGCCTTTGTGGATCGGTGCCTCCACCTCATTGGATTGAGACAGTCTAGTTAACAGGAGAAATTAGTTGGTGATCAACGCCTACGAGATGGATCGATGTCTGCACCAATCGACGTCTGTGCCTGCTTTGGCGCCTCCGCCCTTTTGGTTTTGTATGCTTGTTTGAGGGGACCGGGATGACTGAGCTTTCTTCCTTGATGGTTCCTAATTTGTTTTACTCCCTGAATAATGGACTATGCATGACTATTTTCCGCAGAACTTCTTGGCTTGGCATTCAATAGGGATTCCGAGTTAGATGCTATTTGACCTTTGTAAATAACTGATTGATTGCTCTTCGCTTGTGTTGATGGACAATGTACTTACCTTTCATATGACAATGTTAAATAATGATAAGTGATGCATGCTTAAATGTATTTGGTCAAAAAAAAAGTTGTTACGTCTTTGTTGGCATATGTTTGGCCTTGTTGTCCAAGGGTTGCTTGGCGGGGCTTTACACTCACTGTAAAAGCCATTTCGCTCCAAGTTTGAATGTTGTCCTTTTCATTTCAAGTCCTTCACTTTGCAAATGATTCCATCTTGTGAATGAATGCCTCCATCTTTGTGCATGACTTTTTGTCTTGCAATTACATCTATTTATTCAAAATCAAAATATATCTTTATCCCTACTATTCAATCCATAGTTAGAAAGCTTGAACTCGTAAAGTGCTTGGCAATCACAAAATTTTTGACTCGGTAAAAACTCAACAACTTAAAAATACTAAAATTTCTTAAAAAACACATTTTGTTTTGCAAAATTCAATTACAAAATGTATCAAACGATTCCAAAAAAACCATGAGAATGTGTTTTCTATTGAATTTGAATCTTGAATACATATGGATTACGAAATCGCATCATCATGCGAAGCTGGGTAGTGCATACAATAGCTAGCTACTAATTGATAACTACTATGAATTTATGATGTTTGTCTTTGAAAATCATAATCATAATATCTAGGAAAGTAAAAAATTAATTTTTTTTACAGTTTCCTCTTCCCCAACTTAGGCAAAAATTGGGGGGTAGAGTGTATGGTCCTTGCACTCACATTTGGCTCTCTACTTGACATAGAAAATTGTGCATGTGGCTTCACCCTATTGTTGGATGGCAATGCATCCTCCTCTACATCCAATCCAATCTCCTCTGCTTCTGCTGTAGCTACATCTTCCATAGCTTTCCTCTTGAAATAAACAATCTCATCTTTTGTAACCAAGGAGGGCTCATCATCTTGCACATTCCAGCCCCTATAGGGATCAATCTAATCCAAATCAATAAGCTCCCTTGTTTGGTTCTCCACATTTCTTGTTTGAAGCGAATAGTTATATTGCACAAAAACAAGATCATTAAGGCATTGTTAAGTCAACTTATTATGCTTCTTTATATGGATGGCATCAAATAAACTCTAGTTGCACTAACAGCCAGAAGTAATATAAAGTTGAGATAAAATTTAGAGGGCTAGCCTTTGTAGATTTGGGGTATCTCCACCTCAATCTTCCCACCAAAAACCTGCAAATAAGATATTCAAGATTTTGTAAATAAACAATGTTCTATTAATAATTGTAGTTTATAACTTGCAAGATATAACAATTCACTTTTTCTTACTTGATGTTCGGGCGGTTCTTCCTCGTATAGCTAATTGTAAAGAAAATAACCTCCACCTATTTGCCTTATAATTCTGCAACTCAGAAATGATTAGGTCTCTCACAGTCTCACCTCAATTGTAGGTGTCATCCTTTCAGTACATTTGGATAGGCCCTCCATTACTTCTCCCCATTAGCATCTGTGAAGCTATCATAGAAGAAAAACTCGGGGTTGAGATAGTATCCTGCGACATGAATGGGTTGGTGGAGTTGGTTGTTCCGCCTCTAGTGTGCAAATAGGGACAAATCTTTTCGCATCCCCTCTGTAATAGTTTTGGATGATCTCTTTGGTTTTATCCACCAAGTGTAAAACCCTCACTAGTGTCCCCGATACCTACAAAGTACAAAGTAGAAGCATATTTAAGTTACAAATTAAAATGAAACAAAATACTTTTAAAGTCTGAAAGCAAAAGACTCAATTTGAAAATAAAATTAAGTTTGAAGTTACTTTGGCAATCTCTATAGCTTTAGTCACAAAAACATCATCAAAAACTATTTTTGCTATCTTTTCTCCATCCATCTACTTTGAATAAGTCTACTCATGTTTGACTCAAAAACATCAACTCCAAGGGAGTTGATAAATTATAAATACTTCGCAACATTAAAAAATCAGTTCCAAACCTTGTAGCACTCGATTGGACAAGCTCTTTGTAATGTCCCCAAATTATGAGTACCCAAAATTTGCCCTAGATTATAATAATTTAAAGCTAGTGGGGTTTTGGAGATACCTCTTTTGCTTTGTTTGAGATCTTGCAAACAAGTTAGAATCATTTATAAACATAATTGCATAATTAAACATTCTTGAGTCAAAATTAAACACATTAGAAAGCAGATTAAATCAGATTTTAGATATCTTTATCATAGGGGAGCTAAGGTAGGTTGATTTGATGAGGTGTCCTAGTGGCTTCCTACCCTAGGCCCAAGAGCGGATGCCTTGTCCCCCCTGGCTTCATGTAGTCCATGCCATCCATATGAGGTGGCGTACCTAGTGTAGGGCCTGTTGTGAGGTTTTCACACCATCGTCCCATTGTAAATGGGGACCCCCTCTTTTTTCTTTTGCTGTTAATAAGTTTAGTTGGTAGAGTAAATTGGCAATAGTTTGAAGTTTTGCAAGTCTCTGAAATTGAATATATTGAGAAAAACTGAGAAATGACGAATTTGTCCAAGTATGAAAGCAAGAGGGCAATGGTCAGATATTTGGGTTTGAGCTAGTCAAGGGCATTAAGAAGATATCAAGGCTTTGTTAAGAATTACTTGGTTAGATAGAAAGGTTGTTTCACCCTGCCAGATCAACTGGTGGAATCCACCTTGTCATGCATCAAACCTTGCTAGATAGAGGAGTGGAATCCACCTCTTTATGTGGCAACTTGATGGATCAGCTGGTGGAATCCACTTCCTTAAGTGCCAAACTTAGTCTTGCAAAATTGTTTAAGTTGAATTGCCATAAGGGAAAATGAATGTCAAAATGGTATTTAACCCTTTGAATGTGATTTCAAATGCCCCATAAAGGAGTGGAATCCACCGCTTTGTGTGGCAACTTGACCGATAGAAGAGTGGAATCCACCGCTTTATGTGGCAACTTGGCTGATCAAAGGGTGGAACCCACTCTCTTAAGTTGTAATGGAATGAAATGCCATTTATTGGACAATGAAACCAAAAGGATTGATTTGAGCATGGAGATTATGAAATGAAGAAGCAATTTGAAATAGGGGAGAATTTAAACCAATTGTGGGACCTTAAGGCTGATCGAATGGTCTTGATTTAAGTCACTAGGGGCCTATAAATGTAACGTGTGAGCCTAAATCAGGCCCTTATATCAAGTATATGACCTCATTAACCAAATGTAAGGGCTCTAAGACTCCAACATAGGTCCTAAGTTCGAACTTGCTGCCTTATAGCTGTAATGTGTGGCCTCATTGTCAATGGTTTGGGCCCTTTTTCCAACGTGTGGCCCTAAATCTAGCTCCATACTCCTAAATGTGCAGCCTTAATTGCTGGCGTGTGGCCTTAAAATTCAGTCTGAGGGCTTGAGCTCGATAAAATGGGCCATAATTTCAAACGTGTAGACCTATAACTCAAATGTCAGCGCCTAAATCTGGGCGTAGACACAATAGGACAGGCCCTAATTGATAATGTGTGGGTCTAAATTAATCAGAAGGCCTCTAAATTCAAATGTAAGGACCTAAATCAGGCCCTTATTCATACGTATAGGCCTCATAGATCAAATGTATGACCCTAAACCAAACATGTGGGCCTAAATCAGGCCTTAATCCAAACATATGACCTTAAACTCAATGAGCTGTGACCTCAAATTAATGAAGTGGGTCCTATATCTGCCTTGTGTAGATTTAAATTCAAACTTGTAGGCCCCAAATTTCAAACGTATGGCCTCAAATCTGTTTGATGCTTATTAATGAACATATATTTAATGTGATTTGGAATCTATTCATTAATAAGGGAGCTGCAATCAGTAAATGACAGGAAGCTGCAATTTCATCCCATGAAGATCAATTTTGTTGAATGGAAAGAGCCATGATTTAAATGCAAAGGCTTTGTTTCTCAATATAGCCATTAATTTTTGATGGTTTGAATTCACTTTTTGTAGCCAAGTCGGCCTAAAAGGAAAAAAACCAATTTGAGAAGCAAATCTATATAAGCTTGGATGTTGTTCAACACCCAAACTTAATGAAATCATTTCAAAAAACATGTTTGCAGGCTGTTGTAGAGCAATTCTATCCATCAAAGAGACAAAGTGAAGGAGTTTTCATCATTTTGGTGGAAGAAAAATGCAGTGGGGCTGATAGAAGACAATTTCCCTCAATTTCATGCGGATTGCAAGCGAAAGAAACTAGTTGCAGGGATTACCAATGGCACTCATAGAGATTTCAGTCACTTCAAACACCTTTAACACTTGAAACAAGCCCAGATCTGCCATTTACATCAAGTTCCATCTTTGGATAACGCTGGTACACAAAGGGCAGTCATTTGAACCTATTTTCAGACCTTTGTAATCCTGTTTCAGTCACAGATTTGAAGGTTGCAGTCGTCTATTTTCTGTAGCAGCAAGGTGAAATCACTTTAGAAAAATCTGTATAAAGTGTTGTATTGATGATGAATGAGTTTTCCAGATTTGCCATGTAGTTAACAGCCTGAAAATCACTGTCTTTTAAATCTGATCAGGTTTTCTTAAAGATTGTTCTTGATACACCAGCAATTAGGAGCTAGGTTTTGATTTTATTTCCAACTATGCTGCAAGTTTTTGATGAGAAGTAAGTTAGTCAAAATCTAATTAGAGTTGTATGTGGCAGGTTATACATCATGGCTGGAGATGGAGATGATAAAGATCCCAAGTCCAAAACCAACGCTAAAGGAAACAAGGATGGAAGGAGTTCAAAGGCCAAAGTGACAGGAGCTAAGGACAGGACAAATGCAAGTAGAACATGAAGACTTCAAGTGGAAGGATGAGCAAGATGTTTGAGGCTGAAGATCACAGTGAGATTGCAAATCCAAGACCAAGTTCAAGTGGAATTCAAAAGTACAAAGCCTACAAGTCAAAGATAAAAAACGCATACAAACTTAAATTTCCTTTGGAAATCCAAGTTCAATTGGATGGCCCAACTACATGCTACACTCACATCATTTCCAAAAGTACAAGATCAAGGTCTATACATCAAGAAGTCAAGAATGCAAGAACAAGCCAAGGCAATGAGAAGATTTCCAAGAGTAGAAGAAGTTTATGAAGAGGAAACAACTTGGGCATCCAAAATTGATCCAATGTTTGATAATGTTGAGTATCAAGAGATATTTTCTCATCATCAAGGGGTATTTATCAAGTCTATGAGATAAATATTTTGAGGTGGCACCCATTCACCTTCAATGATTTAGAACGTGCCAAGTGCCCCAATGTAGGAGCCTCATCATATCATGTCTAGATTCGTTGAATATGCCAAGGAAGAAAAGGAAAAGGGAAAGAATATTCTCAAGGAGGACTTGCTATGAATACAAGTGGCATCTTCTGGATGGTTTATTAAATAGTGTCTTCTTCTACAAGCTTCCTTCTCCTACAAGCTTCTACCTAACCTCTCTTCTTATTGGCTCATAAAACATTGTAATTTTCTGATTGGCCCATTTATTGGTGTCCTTTATCTAGTGGTTATACCTAACCTATTTTCTTATTGGCCCATTAAAGCAATTATATTTTCTAATTGGCCCGCATGGTGGTGTTATAATGTAATTGGGCAAGCATTTAATGCCTGTAACTGTTAGGTAGATTAGGGCAGTGTTGGCATAATCTTGACCCTTAATCTTGATTTGATCTTGGAAAGCCTTCTCATTTGTAACTCATGAGATTAGATTTAGATTAGATTAGCTAAGGGAGAGACTTGGAAAAATTGTTGCCATAATGCTATCAAAGTAATTGCTAATTCATTGTTGGTCTTCATGATGGATTACTTGTGTTGCTTTGGAGTATTGCATGGTTTCTAGTATCTACATTTCCTCACTTAGAATAGGATTTTATTTCATGTTAAGTAAAAGTAGATGGATGGAAGATATTGTTGAATGGTGATTAATGGTGGAGCTAGTGTCCATACCTTTTGGTACTTGCTGATTGTAAATAATGGTGCAATGTTCGTTTGGGCCTAAAGTGCAAGTGTTTAACTTCTATTAAAAATGTTCATTTAGATTGTGCCTTCATAGGGTATTTGAATGAGTATTGACAATGTGAAAACCATTCCTGCATCCTTAGAAGATAGCACACTCCAATGCCTAGTTGACATGACGAAGCAAGGATTGGTTAGAGGCTCACACCATCATCAACATTGTCTTACATCCTGAAAGTTAGATTAGAGTTTCTAAACCCTTATCCTTTGCAGTTTGTTGGTTGGAAGAAGTTGAAGTAGTTGATATCCATTGAATGAATAGTGTAAGTCCCTTTGTGATAACCAACATATCACATCATTATAACTGAGTGAAAGTCCACAATAAGAAGGAACCTTGGGGTTGTCTCATTTGATCACACAATCCATATACATTGTTTAGCATATGAGCATCCTTATTCAAGAGAGAGTTGGAGATTTGGTGTTTCATCCTAGAATACTAAGTATTCAATTTTGCATGTTGTAGTGTCATAAAACTCACATCAACAAGGCCCTATCGCTATTACCCTCAATCTTGTTACTTCTACCTTGTCTCCAATGATTGAGTATCTCCATGCATTCCTTTTACCATGATAGAGGTTATGAAGAGAAATTCCCAATGGAGTGTCCTAATAGTCTCTCCTTCCTAAGCCCAAAGGCAATTCCCTTGTCGCCCTTTGGCCTCATGGGATCCCTTAGTCACATGTCATGAGGTGGCGTGCTTAGAAGGCGACCTCATTTTTAACCCCAATTGATGATTCCCTCATTTCCTTATCATGACTGATTTCAATAATTAGAAAGTTCATATAGTGTGCAAAAAATATTATAATAAAATATTCAGAATGTATTATAATTTATATTAAATCAAAATCAAACATATGCTTGTCTGTATATTAGTAAATGAACAATTATATAATATTGTGATTCAGATCTGTATATCTAAAAGATCACAAATAGATTCTAATTGTATTGTGTCAAATGGTATCTTCATACCCAAATCGCAGGTTTGAGTTTTTTTAGTCTGCTCTCCTTTTTCTTTTATTTTCTTCTCTTCTATGCTTCGATGCCTCCTGAGAATCGATGTAACCTTCCTTAAATATCTCCTAGAACTAAAGGGTTTCCATTCTTGGACGACAGGGGATGAGTCTCATATTTTAATGCATCCCTTCAACTTATCTTAATTAACATTCCTTAAATCTCTTTTATTTAATTGCATAAATTGAAATCCTTATTGCTGTCTTAACAAGGCGATTAATAGTTTAGTTTTCACTTTAGACATGCCGCAAGTCCCTTTTAATGGCTATAATAGTGATAGACGGGTCAAATAATTTTAACGGCGGCCAATGAGAAATTCGTGAAGTCTTATGCTAAGATGATTTTCTCAGTTGTGCTTCATGGATTGACTCTTTAGCGGAGATCTTTGACGGAATCGACTTCATCAATGGGGTCTATGATGGGCCATGACAGTCATCCCCTCAAGCAACCTTAGATTTGGATGATCAAATATATCAACTCCTTCCCAAGTTGCATATTCCGTTGGCAGACATTTCCATTTGACGAGGTATTGTTCAATAGTCTTATTCCTTAGTTTCTTTTCTCGTACATTAAATATGGTTTTTGGTTCCAAAATCAATTTTCCTTCATCATCAAGTGGTGGTAGTTCCGAGCATGGGATAATATGTTGCCTCAATACCTTTTTAAGGAAAGATACATGAAATACATTGTGGATTCTACTATTTTGTGTTAGCTCCAATTCATAAGCTACTTCTTCGATCTTTCTCGATATTATATATGGTCCATAGAATCGGGGCTTAAGTTTCTCTTCTCCATCGGCTTTGAGTGATAATTGCTTGTAAGGTTGTGTATCGTCTTAAAATGGAAGCACTTCCATGTTAAGAACGTTTAGCCCTCCTTAGGGGGTGTTTTTGACCATCATCATATTGTCCCCTCGTTTCTGGATCCTCTCCTACTTCTGTGCCTGTTTAGGACTTTGATTGGGCCTCTCCGGACACCATCCATCCCATCTGGCACATTTTCCAGGGGTTCTGACTCCCTGGGTCAAGGTCAACCTCGACTTTGACCCAGGTCCCCCTTTCTAGTTTGAAAGTTTGTCATCTGTCAGAGGTCATTAAAAGTTCATTTCCCGCTTCTAGGTCGGCTGTTTTGGGTTCCAAAGCGACGATTCTTAAATTATATTTAATATAGGTCCTCTTCTAGGGATATAGGTCTAATTGGAATTTAATTCTCCTATGTAGGCCTCTCTAGAAGATTGTGCCCTAGATTCATATATAAGGAAGCTTTCTCCTGTCATTTTCTTAGAACCAAGAGGCCAAGCTAAGTAAAATCAAGCATAACCACAAGCGAACAACCATCATCAAGTAAAAAGTTCAAGCATCCATTGTTCTACATGTTTTAAAGCTTTCAAAGTGTTCAAGTTTTCCTCTCAAGCATTCAAGTTCTCCATTGAAGATCAAGGATTCAAGCTTTCAAGCCTTTGAAGGGATTTGGTTCAAGCATTCAAGATTCATCATTCAAACCCTAGATCTATCCATCATGGTGGTGTGATCTTCCTTCAAGATCCTTTGTGCATCCTCAAGATTCATTCATTCTCTCTTCAAGGTGGATTCCAAGCATACAATCATGGAGGTTTATGGTTTCTAATATTGAGTCCAAGCTTTCATATTTGCATACTTGTTTACATTCGAAATACAATTGCATATCTATTGAATATCATAGCTTCATTATTAGATCTACTTTTACTACTTGCTAGCATTTTTTATTTCAATTATTGATTAAGGTTAATTCCTAAATTGGGGTTTGACTAAGGCAAACCCCTCCCCCCAACAAACAAACCAACCATTTTTCTTGCAGGGACAGGTTTGGAACAACAAGTTGGAGTGTAGATTCGGATACCCTTTTCGGCAAACTATCGGGATCCGGAAACAAATTTTCTGTCGGAGACTTTTAGGTCAGAATCGGAGGTCAATTCTTCCCTAGGTCGGAATCGGAAATTCTGGGTCAATGGTGACATTGACTTGAGGGTCAAAATCGGATCTGAGCCAGACCAGAAAAAGATTTCTGGGTTTTGTCCGTCTCTGCGTTTGTATTCCAAACCCGGTTGCAAATTTTCCAGAAACTGAGTGCAAACCCCCGAAAACAACATTCTTCAGATCTGTAGCATTTTGAGGTTAGTACTTTTCTTCAATTCATTTCAATTAAAGTTTTTTATCTTCCTAAATCTATTTCACACATTCTTTTCTATAAAACGGAACCTAAGGTCTTCCTCTTTACTCTTATTTCCAATCGATTGATTCATTTATGCATTGATCCATCCTTTGGGGTAAATCAATTTGGATCATTCCTTTGTGTACTTAAGGTTAAAAGGAACATCTTATCTTCCCCACATATTTCATATCTTACATACCACATTCAATTTCTTACCTTACAGGTTGTAACCTCAAGAAGACCAAATCTCCAATTTCAAATGTTCGTGTTGTTCTCTTCTTATTGGCATACATCTTCTATTGGTTCCATTTTTGGTGGACGTTGTCTTTTAGTGCATTCATGATATCCCTATTTTTTGTAGGAATTCCCTAGCTCCTGGTGCACGACTTTCTAAATGGATCAAATCTCCAAAAGATGTTGTTGAGTATACATATAATGCTTGGAAAGGGCTCATTCCTATAGGCATATGGTGGGTGGTGTTATAATAGTACTCCCCCAAATGAAGCCACCTAATCCATGCTTTCTACTATCCTATAACATAATTCCTTAGATACCCCTCCAACCATTTGTTGACGATCTCTGTTTGTCCATTAGCTCCGAATGATAATTAGTGCTGAGAGTTAATTTTTTTTGACTAGTTTGAATAGCTCTTGCAAAAATAGACTAAGAAAGCAATTGTCTTGATCGCTCACAATGATTTGGGGTAGTCCATGCAATCTGAACACTTCTTTAAAGAAGATTTCAGCCACTTGTGGGGCTCTAAAGTCTGTGGATATAGCCATGAAGTGTGTATTTTGTTAAACAATCAACTACCACATAGATGCAATCCTTTCCCTTAACCCTGGGTAGTCCTGTTATGAAGTCAATAGATATGCTTTACTATTTTTACTGGGTACGAGAAATGGTTGGAGTAATCCCGTTGGGTATGTGAACTCTTTGTTTCTTTGACACACCAAGAATTCTCTAACATGTTTTAACCGTCTCCTTTAAGGACTTTCCATGAAAACCTTTCTTTGATCTGTTTATAAGTCTTATAATACCCTTGATGTTCGGCTGATGGATTGTCATGGTAATTATTCAAAATTTCTTTCTTCACCTTTAACCCAGGTGTGATGTATATTCAGTCCTTATAGAGGACGAGGTCATCCAAAACGCGATCTCTCATCTTGTATCTTCCCTTCTATTATATCACTTGAGAATGAGTCTGGCATATTCTGTGAGTAAAGATGTTTTCTAGTTTGTGGATACTGTTGTCATGGAACCAAGGTGGGGTCTTCGTGACAAGGCATCGGCCATAATGTTGCTCTTGCCCTTCATGTATTTGATATCAAAGTTGTATGCTTGCAATTTACTCACCCATTTTTGTTGTCTACCATTTAGGTTAGTTTTACTTAGGAAGAATCTCAAATTATTGTGGTCGGTCTTTACTACGAATCTCCTACAAATTAGGTATTGTCTAAACTTTGCAAGGGCATGCATGATTGCTAGCATCTCCTCATAGTAGATGGAATATGTTCTTTCTATAGCTTTGCGTTTCCTACTTTCAAAGGTGTTTATTTTTCATTAATACAGCCCTGATGCCCTCTCCTCAAGCATCACAATACAATTCAAAGGGTGAGGAGAAATCTGGTATTGCTAATACGGGGCAAGAGCTCATCACTTCCTTAAGTCTTTCGAAAGCTATTTGTGCTTCTTCATTCCAAGTAAATGCTCCTTTCTTGGTTGAATTTGTGAGTGGCGCAATTAGCTTTTGGAACCCTTTCACAAATTTTTAGTAATGGCTGCATAGTCTCAAAAACCCTCTGAGGTGTGTTAATGTCTTTGGCTTTGGCCAGCTTCGAATTGCCTCAATCTTTTCTTCGTCCACTCTTCCTCCTTGAGCTCCAATTTTGTGCCCTAAGTACAAGATTTCGGTCATGCCAAATTCATATTTGGATAATTTAGCATATAAAGGATTTTTCTCAAGTATTTCTGGCACTTCATCCACTTGTTTAAGGTGTTCTTCCCATGTTCTACTATATATTTGAATGTCATCATAGAATACTAATAAGAACTTTCTTAGTTGCCCCCTGAAAATATGGTTCATGCATGATTGAAAAGTGACTGGTACATTTTGTTAGCCCAAATGGTAGGACAAGAAACTCGAAATGGCCATAGTGGCATCTGAAAGCCGTCTTTGATATGTCCTCTCTTAGTGTGATTTGGTGATATATAGACCTTAAGTCAATTTTTGAAAAGTATTTTTCCCTGTGGAGTTCATCAATAAGCTCATCAACTTGGGGAATGAGATATCTATTTTTTATTTAGTTTTATTTAGTGCCTTATAATCAATGCACATCCTCATTGTGTCGTCTTATTTGAGAGTATGGACGAGGCAAAAGGGCTAGAACTTGGTTAGATGTGTTAGAACCCCGATAGTTCTACTTCTGATTTACTGTCACTGAAAGATATTGTGTTTTCCTAGTTTTATAATTTTTTGTGATTTTTCAAAGTTATGTTTTTTTTGGATTTTTGACAATATAAGGAATTCAAATTACAATGCTTAGATTTTGAGAGAGCTTTGATTTGAGTACGAGCATGCTAGGGTTTTGAATGTTGTAAGCCATTTTTTTGAGCGATCTCTGTGTTTGGCATACCGCATTTATTGTGGGATGTTTTGGGGTTTATAATGGCTCCGACTAACTTTGGCCCAGCAGTTGATGTTGGTGTTTGAGTTGCTGTGGCAGATGCTCATGGCGCCCGCTCCGAGAAAACACCCTTGCAAGTTTGTTCCGAAAGTGTTTCACGAGGTATGCCCTCCCCTGAATGTGTGCTTAATATTAAAGAATTTGATAACGCCTGTGATTGGCTTGAGAAGCATACTTCAATAGGATATTTTGTGGGTAGAACTCCACCTGAAAGCATGTTGAAAGACTGGGTTGCCAAAGCCTGGACTCCTCATGGAGTTCAGCTTGATGGCGTTCAAAGCCTTACCAAGGGCTTTTTTTGTTTCATTTCTCAAACCCTACCCAAGCCGACGCGGTATTCAATAGCAAGCCCTGGACTGTTAGGTCTTCTCTTTTGGTTTTCCAGCGTTGGTCTAGAGACTTTGCAGTCTCAGACGACAAAAAGATCAGGGTCCTAGTTTGGGTTGAATTTCCTTCGTGTCCCCATGTGTTCCACTAGCATCCACTTCTAGCCTGGCTCGTTTAGAACCTGCAACTATTTTCTGACCACCAGGCGTGTCCAAGTGTTGCCATCTCATGATGGGAGGCTCTCCGGGAGCCAAGGGCCCCACCTTCACCTCCTGGGCAAGAATGTTGGCAGGAATCTGTCGCTCTACTGCATCGAGCAAGAGCCCAATAGCATAGTGGGGCATGTAAAATGTCCTGTGCTGGAGTGTCATGAAGGCATACATCCTCTCAGCAAGTACAGTGCCCCAATCGTACATGCGGCCTCCGAGCAAGCTGTTCATAATGGTGACCTGCTGAAAAGATATGTCCGACGCTCGGCTTGAGCCAGTAAGACGACTCTTCATTACATCCATCAGACACCTCCAATGTCCTTTGATGAAGGTCTTCTTGATTCCGCGGTGGTGGGAGGACTTCCGCAGGGAGTCCCTTTCTGCTGGTGTTAGATCATCTTGGCAAACAAGTCTTATATAAAAGTCCTTATTTTCTGCTGCCATTTTTTGTGGCTTCAAGTCTACCCTAACCCCTCTCGTTGGTAGCCCAAATAGTAAAATACCCTCCGAAACTCTGCCGCCGTAAATGAAACGGTCACCACATGGTTAAGGTAGGAAAGGGTGCTCTGCTTAGAAAAACGATCAAAAGACTATCATTGCCCGCAATGGGCCTTCGAAATCTTTGATGCAGAAGATAGGCATTTGAATTACCCAATGTACCTGTGCCCTGGCGAGGTTCTCTCTAACCAACTGATTATTTGGAGTGTCTGTGCTCTCCGTCCACCACCGTCTGCAATCTAGGCCATTCAAACCCTCAAAAGCAATCGTTTGAGCTGTAACCGCGTCTCTCTGAGAACCCCCAGCCGCTATGGATGGCCTTTGAGCTTTCAACTTCTTTGTTGTGTTTGTGCCTGCAACTCTCACGCCAGAAGGGAGTGTATGCACATTTTTATCCACGCTTTGCTTGCTACCCGTCTCTACCTCCAACCTTTTTCTCCAAGTTCGTTTGCTTGCAGAGTCCATAACTGTTTTCTTGCAGTCCTTATACTCAATAAATAACTAACTATGACGGCCCTCACTGCCTGTACGGTACGGTGCTTACTTCCTTTGGTAATATCCAGCTGACCATTCCGTACGGTTTTGTCTAAACCCCTTCATTTTGTTTTCCTTCCCCTACCCTGTCCGTCCGGCTGTACGGCTCCCACTATGTTGGTACTCTTTTTGCTTTTGGAGTGCTGCAAACCCTGTGGTAAGCATGAGATCGAATCTCCTTGTGTCGTCCGTACACGATATGATCGAGCCGCGCTTACGTTGTGTGAACCCACAGTGCATAGGCTGGTCGTACGGGCTGATAGATATCTTCCTTGCGTTTTTTATCTGTTTCGCTTGCATATGCAATCATACGATTGTCTAGCAGGATCGCGTTGGAATCTGAACAACCTTCTCCTGTCCAGTCTTCGGACAGTAAAGAGTGGTCTTCGTTGCTGCCACTGTCGTACGGCCCCAATGTTTGCACCACATGATAGGTTTGATGCCCGTGCTGGTGGCCTCTGGACTATCTTGCACCGTGCGGCTTTATATTTTGGCCGCGTCTCTTGCTTTCCTCTCAAGAAGACTCCAACACTTTACCTTTTCTCTTCAATGCCGCACGGTGACTGGCTTTCTCATATCCTTTCCATGCGGCTGCTTGTATTGTTGTTTAGCGCTGTACGGCCTCCACAATGCTCACAAGTCTTCCGGTGGCATGCCCGTATGGTGTTCTCTGCTGGTCTTCGTTGTTTAATGCCGCATGGTGAATGTTTTTTCCATAGCCTTGTTGTGGTGAATGTCTATTCATATGCCTTGTCGTGCGGCCTTGGAGGCTTGTGTCTTCGTTCACCAAAAGGAGTGTCTTCGTTTATTCAAATGAGTGTCTTCGTTCACCAAAAGGAGTGTCTTCGTTTATTCAATTGAGTGTCTTCGTTCATTAACACAAGTGTCTTCGTCAACTAAAACAAGTGCCTTCGTCAATGAGAACAAGTGCCTTCGCCTTGTGGGCCCGACGACCTTTGCCATACGGTGCCTTCCCTTTCTTAATTTGGCGCCCACACGGTTTGAAGTCGTACGGTGCTGTTCGGTTTTTTTTATTATTATTTGTTTTTATAAATTAACTGGGCCTTCTGGTGGATCGTTGCGCCGCTCGTGATACGGCTTTAGTTTAGACCCATTTATCGTGTCGGGGACTTCCTTGCCATCGAGCGTCCATAGTTTAATTGCCCCGTTGTCACCGACCTGTCTCACCCGGTACGGCCCTAACCACTTCACCTTAAACTTGCCGGGCTTAATCTCGTTCTTACCATTATATTTCGGTACTAGTTGGCCTTGGGTGAACTGAATGCGTTTGAGATGTTTATCATGCCAAGCCTTTCGACGCAGTTGTGCTACCTCCGTGGCCCACTGTGCCATGAGGCGACGTTCATCTAATTTATTTAAGGCGTAAAGTCTCTCCCTCAGACTCTCCATGTCACCTAGTTTATTTTCAATGGCTATCCGTAGG
>MU225326.1:1170007-1191060 GCA_018584345.1 Thuja plicata | reverse complement strand
GCAGGTACCACTGCTTCTTGTCCGTACATAAGCTGGAAGGGTGTCTGCCCTGTGGTTACCTTGTAAGATGTACGGTAAGCCCATAATGCCGATGGTAACCTTTCCTCCCAGTCCTCACCTTCGACTCAACAAGACTTATAAATAACTCCCACCAAAATCTTATTTGTTGCCTCCCCCTGGCCATTAGCCCGAGGATAATATGGACTCGACAGTGTATGAAAAATCTTGAACTCGGTGGTTAGAAGCTTAATAATGTGATTTACAAAGTGCCCACCTCCATTGCTCGTTAATTGAATTGGAATGCCATACCTTGTTATTATTTGTTCGTAGATGAACTTGGCAGTGCTTAACGCTGAGTTATCTGCCAAGGCGTGTGCTTCGACCCATTTGGTTAAGTATTCCGTGGCCACCACAATATATCGGCATCGTCGGGCACGACTGGTTTTTAAAGGTCCCACGAAGTCGAGCCCCCATCTTTCGAATAGCTCCTGGGCATGGGAGGGATTGAGGGGCATAAAATCTCGTTTGAGGGGTTTTCCTGCACGCTGACAAGTATCACATCCCACCACCCATTCTCTAGCATCATTATATACTGTTAGCCACCATAAGCCCGCTAAAAGTACCTTCCTTGCTGTTGTATCAGGACCCATGTGCCCTCCGGCTGGTCCTTCATGGGCTTCCCTTAGCACACTTGGCACTTCCTCCTCCACCACGCATCGCCTCAATACTTGATCTGGCCCCATTTTATAGAGCAATCCATTGGTTAGTTGAAAAGTCTTGCTTCTAAGGACTAACTTCCTTCGTTCTCCTGGAAGCATGTCCAGAGGAAACCGAGCTGTGGACAAATATTCTCCCGCACTTGTATACCACTTAGGGAGGATGGCAATATGGAATAGATGTGCGTTTGGAAAATCGTCATTTACTTCCATAGGTGGCTCGCCAGACTTGATTCGTGACAATTGGTCGGTGATCACGTGGCTACGTCCTGGCCGTACCATGATTTTAAATGTGAACTCTTGTAGTAAGAGGAGCCATCGGCTCACTCTTCCTTGGATAATAGTTTTGTTGACCAGGTACATGAGGGCCTGGTGATCCACATAAAAGATGAATGGTGTGGCAAGTAGATAGTGTCTGAATTTCTGAACAGAGTAAACCATCCCAAGGGCCTCCCTCTCTGTGGTGCTATAATTCTTCTCAGCATTGGACAACAATCTGCTTGCGAAGTATATAGGATGATTAAGTCCACGCCCCCCTTCCCGAGCCAAGGTGGCTCCGATGGCATAATTTGATGCGTCCATGTGTACATGAAATTCTTTGTTCCAATCGGGGAATGCAAGAATTGGGGCGCCCAACAATCTTGTTTTCAAATTTTGGAAAGCTTCCTCCTGCTCCTTCGTCCAAACGTACGGCTCTCCCTTCCTTGTGAGCCTATCCATCGGATATGAGATTTGTGCAAAGTTCTTGATGAACCGGCGGTAGCATCCGATGTGGCCCAGAAAAGATTTGACGCCGGTCACATCCGTTGGGGCCTCCATTTCGACGATTACCCGTACCTTGTCTGGGTCTATTTTTAAGCCTTCTTTGCATACGATGTGCCCGAGCAATTTCCCTTGGGGTACCATAAACCGACACTTCTTTGGGTTAAGTGCCAGACAGGCTCGCCGACATCGTTCCATACTCTCCCCTAGAGCTGCAATGTGCTTGTCCTACCCGCTAAATATGGACCAATCATCCAGAAATGCTTTAAAGTTTCCCTTTGATATCTTGTCAAAAATATGTAAGATAATCCTCTGGAAGGTAGCCGGCGCGTTGCAAAGGCCGAAAGGCATTCGATTGTATGCGTATACACCGTCCTCCACTACGAAGGTTGTTTTCAATTTGTCTTCCTCCACAATGGATATCTGGTTATATCCCAAAAACCCGTCCATAAAGGAATAAATCTCGTGATATGCTACTTCCTCCAATATGCTATCAGTGAAAGCAATAGGGAAGGGATCCTTGATTGTTACTGCGTTGAGGCATCTAAAATCTACACAGATGCGGATCTTATTAGCCTCTTTCTTCAAAGAGATTACTATGGGGGAGACCCACTCACTTGTGTCAACCCGAAAGATAATATCGGCTTCCAACATCCGTTCAATTTCCGTCTCCACCCTTGCTGCGTAATTCTTGTTCATTTTGTACGATCTCTTCCGCACAGGTTGGGCTCCTGGAACCAAGGGGATCCTATGTACGCACAGCTCTGGAGGGACACCCTTCAGGTCTCTATAGGTCCAGGCGAACACATCTTTGTATTCGGTGAAGATTTTAAATGCTGCTGTCTTTAATACCGGGTTCCAGTCGTCTCCCATTAGGATGATTTTTGGGTCTTTCTCATCCCCCAAGTTTATCTCCTTCAACTTTGCTTCCTTGTACTGGATTGGTTCGTCTTTGGCAAATTCATGTGCCGGATTCTCCTTTATTTGGGTTTCTCCTTTATATTCTTTGTACTCTGGGGGAAACTGGTTGGGATCTTCCTCTACCTGCAACATGTTGCACGGAAACACTTCGTAATCTTCCATCTGCCAATGGAAGAGCCCATTTAATGAATCTAGGTCATCTTCTGAGTACTTTTCGAGTTCCAGCACCCCTTCTTTGTTGGGCTCCATACGCTGCCTTCCTTCGTCGGCGTCTTCTTCGTTGTCAGATCCTGAAGAAGATGCCAGGTCTTCACTCACCAACTGATTCTTCAAATCAATTGTAAACTTCCGACCATCTCTCTCCATGGAAATTGCATTCCGTTTCCAGTCGTGTTTGGCTTTTGCTTGTATAAGCCATCCTCTCCCGAGGAGGGCGTCATATCCCTTCTTTACAGGGATGACTATGAAGTCCATTACAAATGGTTGGGTGCCAATCATGACCCGCTGTGCCATTAATGTCCCTATGGGTTTGATCCCATGCTGGTCCGCTCCTACCAGTTGGAAGGTTGGCGGCCATAGTGTTGGTCGCCCCAGATTCTTCCAGGTTTCCTCGAGTAGGACATTGACTCCCGATCCCCCGTCGATAATTGTGTCCGTCAGTATTTTGCCGAGGACTCCCATCTCTATTACCGCAGGGTGCCTCCCCGTGTCGAGTGCCAACAACACTGGGTCCTCAGCAGAATTTCCCGTCCCAAAGGGTTTAGCCTTTTCCGTCACCGTCGGTACGTTAGGAGTTGGTACTGTGTTAAGGAGAGCTGTTCTTAGCTGTGGCATGGCTGTGAGTAGGTCTCCCAGTTGGACTGGGATTTTCGTCTGCATTAATTGCCTTAGGATGTTGTGTTCGGCCTGGCCGCTGTGAGAGGTTCCCGCGGCATCGTGCGTCTCTTTCTGTTCTGCCATCAGCCTGTCGATTTCTTCTTTGGCCTCCCGCACTCTGTTCTTCTCAGTTTCGGGATGTGGATAGGTACCCTTCTTTGCTTGCCCTCGGGTAATTACCAACACCTCTTCGTTGCCTTCAATGTTCAGGAAGTTTATACCAGGTTTCGGGCATTTCGTCTCGTCGTGGTCTCTGAGCCCGCACCATTTGCACAGGAATTGTGGCTTCTCCCCCTTCGGGCACTCCCTCGCAAAATGTCCCCATTGGCTGCATGCCCGGCATTGGATCATTGGCCTACCCATGGCATCGTACTGGATGCGACTCCTACCTCCGTCGGTATTATTGTTGCCGTTTCCTCTTCCTCCATGACGGTTATTATTCCTGTAGCCACCTGACAAGGCCATGTTTTGTGTGTTTCCCATGGCTATGGACGGTTCCTGCGTAAACAACACTTGTTGGTTGCCGCAAGTCTTCATGTTGAACGGGCATTCCTTTGTGGAATGGCCCGTCATTTGGCAAATATCGCAAAACATTTTCTTGGGGCATGCCCCCTTCGTATGACTGGCCTCCTTGCAGTCTATGCACCACAACTCTCCCTCATCGTTTCTACTGGTGCTCCCCTTCAAATTTTTGAACTCCTTGAGCATTTGTTCCATGTCCTTTTGTAGGGCAGTGACTTTCTTCTTCGCTTCTTTGTCACTGCTGCTCTCCTCTCCTGAAGTGTCGTCCTTGTCCTCCTCAGAGGAAGATTGGTGTTTCTTCTTTTTCTTTGACGTCTTCTGCTCGCTTTCCAGGTCCATTGCCCGGTTATATGCATCATTGTAAGAGGTGGGAGGAACTATTTTCATCTTCCTCCGGAGGTGCAACTGTAGTCCTACGAACCATCTTTTCTTTAAGCCGTCGGCTGGTTGACTTTCCATTTTGCCGACAAGTTCTTTTAGCCGTCGCCCATAAGTCCGTACAGTCTCCTTTCCTTGTTTAGTTCCGTATATTTCCGAGATGATTTCGTTGTCGTCTCGGAGGAGCCTAAATTCTTTTTCGAATGCCTTTTGTAGCAAATCCCACGTCGTCACTCCTGTTTTATCTAGGTCGGAGTACCAGTCAATCGCTACCCCTTGGAGGGTTGCTGGAAATTGTGTCATCCACTCGTCTTGGTCGGCGACTCCATTCGCCGACCAAATCGTCCTGCACGTGCGGCACTGCAGTACGGGATCTTCCTTTCCATCACCATGGAATTTTGGTAACTTCTCCTTGTTACCGGCCATATTGGTCTTCGGTGGTGGGCGGTTGGTCTGTACCAACTGCGTCGCTGGTTGGGTTGGAGGTGTTTGTTGTACCGGCTGTGCCACAGGCTAGGCTAGTCCTGTCGGCGTCGGTCCTCCGGATGTGTTTTTTGGGTTCACTGATGTTTCCGAACCACTGGGAGTGATGTGATCCTTGTGCCTGTCTATCACTTCGACACTTTCGGCGGCAACTCCACACCCGTACTCTCTCCGTTCGACTTCCTCTTTAGCCTTCCTTCTGGCTTCTGTTCTTGGGGTTAGTGTTAGGGTCTCAAACAAGCTTGTTGTTTCCTCTAACAGCTCCTCGTCGTCACTGCTGCCGTCCTGGTTAGGTTCTTCTCGACCGTCGCCTTCACCTGCCTCCTCCGGCAGTCTTTCAGCACGTCTCCTGAACCTCTCCCTTCGCTCGGCTTGTTGTTTGTCGAGGACTATCTTTCGGAGAGCTTGTTCTCCTTCGAGATCCCTTTTTAAATTTCTATTTTTATTTAATTGATTGGGCATAAATGCTTTCTTTACTCCAATATCAACACAAAGTTTGCAAAATAAACAGACACTTTTTATTCATTCATGTTTCTATTACAATATTTCAGATGAATGACTTCATCATTCTTATTTTTCTACTGTGTCCCTTCTGCCTTTGGTCACCTTTAAACACGCCTATTCCCGACGGTGTTTGCCATCGCATTCCTCTTCAAGTCGTTTACGCTCCCGTTCATGATACTCTCGGAGGATGGCTTGCCGTTGTTCCTCCCGAGCACTTTCCTCCACACGAGCGCGTTGTGCCAGTGAGACTTGTGCCAACAACCGTGGAAGATTATTTAGCAGACGGTTGGCTGCAGGATTAGCTTCGATGGTAGACCACACTGCACTCTGTGGGACTTCCGCTTGGTATGCTTCCCGACGGACGTACGTTTATATCGCCGCTTGAAACAAAATTCTGAATTCCCGTGTTTGGTTATCCTCCCCTTTGTACAATTCCGTACGTGCATCATCTGCCTCAGGGTTTATTTCATCAACAGATAATCCCATTGTCTTCGTATGCCATCCAGTTCCGAGTCCGTCTAGGCAGCGGCGCCAAATGTTTACCCGCTGGGGTAACCTGGACTAGCAGAATATACAGAACATGATATATATATAAAGTAAATGACAAGCGTTCTTATTCATTCAAGTCAAGTGATTACAACATTGTACGTGCATCCCTGATGCTTTACCCGAAGGTAATACAAGTATATAAAGGTCTGAAGGGACGCGACGGTTGATAACCGTGCGCAACTCCCTAGCCTCCGGACATAACTAATTCCCAACCGACGCATCCTTACATTATACCCGACAACAGGGTCTTCCCCTGCCATGCTGGCCATTCATGCAGACCATTGTGCAAACTCTTGGCAAGGTGGTGTGCATGGAACATGATCGTTTTTTTAATGCTCGCCCTCAGAAAAGGGTTTGTGTTGAGGTCGACCTTTCACGTGACCTTAAAGAAACAGTTGAAATTCAAGTTGGAGCCCACACCTTTACCCAAAAGGTGCTTTACCTGAACCTGCCTAACACCTGTAATAGGTGTCAATCGATCGAGCGCAAGATTAAGGACTGCCCGTTGGCCGTGCCTCGCACAGAATCTCCTCCTAAGGATGTTCCTTCCAAGCTTGCGGAGGCAACGAAAAAAAAAGAATGAACCACTATAGTGCGAAAAGGCAAAAATGCCTCGGCCCCAAAGCAAACTTTAGCTTCTAAGGCTCAGCCATCAATAGAAGTTGCTACGGTGGCTCTTGTTACCCCGACGGTTACAGTTCCATCAATTCCTATTTCAAACCCTGCCCCAGAAGGGACGGAAGCGTCTGCGAGTGTTTCTCGGCCCGCATGGGTCTACACTCTGCAAGCCATGATAGTGTCTCAATCTTTACGACGATCTCGCAGCCCTTCTGGGCGTGCTAAGATTTTAGATGGCAGCATGGAGAAACGGAGAGTCATCTATGGAGGAGATTCTCCTCCTAGCTTCAAAACCAATTCAGCCTTCTTGCATAATAACTTCTCTATTGGGGACGAGGATGAAACGCAAGAATTGTTATCATGAATTTTCTTTCCTGGAATGTTCGAGGTCTCACTGACCTCCCCAGAAAATATTTTTTTCGAGATGCTAGACACAAGATTGGTAACATGGATATTCTCTGTCCCTAGGAAGTTCAAATTTTTGGTTTCATGCTCAATTCTGCTTGCCATGTTATTTGGTCAGATACTGCTGTGTTCTCTTCACAACATGAAGCTGGTCGAGGTGGTGTAGTTACTCTTATTCCCCCTCGTTTATTTTCTTCTATTATTTCACATGGTTTTGACCCCATGCAGAGAATTATTTGGATATTACTGTCCTTCAATAATCATTCTTTTGGCATAGTTAATGTTTATGCTCTCGATGATGCTATTGAAAGGTCACATCTGTGGCTTTGGATGGCGGATCATCTGCCACCAACCACCTTGGTTATTTGTGGGGACTTCAATATGGTTGAGCTAGCTTCTGACAAAGATGGTATTTTGCAATTTAGATGGACAACTGGTGAAAGAGTGGCTTGGTACTACATGCATAATAAATTGGGCCTTTTTGATCCCAATTCCAACTGTCGCCGTCCTGGTGGGGTTTGGTTTGCTTGGTCCAATTTCAGAGCTGGTTTTGACAAGATTTTTAAGAGGCTTGATTGTGCCATGGTTACAGCTCATTCTTTTTTCTCTTTTTCTGAAGATCGGGAATTACCTGTCATTCGTTCGATTGATGTGACTTTGTCAGACCACTATCCCATCCTCTTTACTATTGAGTGGCAGACAGCTAAGAGGTGTCCTAAAATGTAATTTTTCCTCAACATGTCCCTTACTCATGATCCCACTGCGACACATATCTTGCATGTTTGAAATTTGGAGCCCAGGCCCCACAACCACTCAGGCTGGATTCACTGGTGGAATGATGCCATCACCTGTACGACAAGGTTTCTTCACATTTATGGAAGACAACTTGCCATGTACTGCCGACGTTCGTATGACGCAACTACTAAAGATCTTTGTGCTGCTTCCGCAGTCTTGGCCATGAATCCATTTGATACAGAGCTGCAACTTTGGCTTGCTAATCTTTGTCACCAAAAGCAAGTTGCAGACAACTATGCTGCCAGGGGAGCTCAAATCAAGGCTCGCCTTCATTGGCTTGAGGTTGGAGACCAAGCCTCCAAAGAGTTTTTTCAAGCTCTCAGAGCTCGTCATACCTCTGTTGGGATCAAAAGGATCAAGGAAGGTCAAGAGATTCTTTCTGAACTTCCTGACGTTCTTCAAGCTTTTGCCTGGCATTATGAGGTGTTTAGAGCGCAGGGAAGTTCTTCTGCCAGGGACCAAGCTTTGAAGGATTGTATTGTTGTTACTCCAAACCGGCTCTTGGTTCAGCATCATGCTTTTTGTGAGCAAATGATCACCATCAATGACCTCAAGGAAGCTGTCTTTTCCATGGCGGATGACAAGGCTCTTGGGTGCAATGACTTTCCATGTGAATTTTTTAAAGTCTTCTGTGACTGTGTTGGCCCCGACCTGCATATGGTCTACCTTGAAGCATTTCATTCCAAATCCCTTGGCAATATCATCAATAAAGGAAACATTAAATTTATACCTAAAGGAGATCCTGAAGATATTTGTAATTGGATACCAATAGCCTTGCTTAATGTCTCTTACAAGATTATTGCTAAAGCCTTGGCTCTCAAAATCCGCCATATCCTGCCTCTGGTAGTGCGCTTTGAGCAGACTGGATTCATCAAGTCTAGATATATCCTTGACAATATTATTGCGGTTTGGGAAGGCATGGAATGGGCCAAGAAGTCCAATCAACAAGCTATCTTCCTCAAGATTGATTTTTCCAAGGCCTATGACTGTATTGAATGGCCCTTCATTCTTGTAATGCTTCAAGCCCTTGACTTTGGTCCCACCTTCATTCAGTCGGTTGAGATGCTTTTTGGGGATGCATCTGCTTGTATTACCATTAATGACAATCAATCCGAGGCTTTTGGCTTTTTCAAATCTATCTGCTAGGGCTTCCCTTTAGCCCCAACTCTTTATGTGCTTGCTGCTGAGGGGTTTGGTTATCTTCTTGCCAATGCTATCTCTTCTGGCCTTGTCAGAGGAAGTTCCCTGCCTGAGTCGCCTACCCAGCTTGTCAATGGCCATTTTGCCGATGATTCCTTTCTCAATCTTATTGAAGATGAAGATAATGTCTCCAATGCTCTCCAATGCCTTGACACTTTTTGTCTTCCTCCTGGTTCGTCTATTCAATGGCACAAGACTCTTTGCTATAGATAGTCTTTTCTTCCTGCTTCTCCTTGGCTCTCTCAATATGGCTGGAAATGGGTGTATCACGGAGAGGTCTTTCGCTTTTTGGGCGTTCCCTTTGCCTTTCAAGCTTCGCTTGTTGAATTGTGGAATGCAGTTCTTGCGAAGATTGAAAAGAAGCTTGATTACTGGATTACCAAGCTGCTTTCCTTGGCTAATAAATCCCAGATTTGTTCCAAAGTTCTGGCAGCTACCCATATTTACTTTTCGTCTTGCTGGGCTCCTTCGAAAGCCTCCTACATGAAGCTAGAGAAACTCCTTTGGGCTTTTGGTGCTGATCATCATGGGTTTCACAGAGTCACCTGGGAGTATTGCTGCCTTCCCAAGGAGTCTGGAGGCCTAGGCCTTCTTTCTACTTAGAAACAGGGAATTGCCTAATGTGCTAAGTGGGTCATCCGTGCTTTGACTGGGAATGAAGCTTGGAAAATCCTTCTTAGGCATTGTGTTTCCTCTGGATTTCCAGTCAACAGGCAGGCTTGGAAGGGGATTGGTTTTCAAACCCTTCTCATCATGTTAGAACTAGTTCAAATCCGTGGCACTTTTGTTGTCAAAAGCATCTGGAGAGCCTGGGAGGCCATCAAGTCGTGGCTCCGCTAGGATGGAGATGGGTTCCGTGATGGGCTTTCTATGAACCAACATAATATTTGGTGGTCTCCCCTCCTTTCTGTGCAAGGGGCCCCGCTGGCTAAGGTTCAAGGTGTTAGCGCGTGTTTTCATAAACGTGGCATCAGGACACCCAGAGATTTGTTTTCCAGAGCTACCATGAGCCTCAGAACGTGGGATGACATGCAAGTTCAGTTTCGTTTGTCTCGTCCATATTGACAGACTTTTGACATGCTGGTTTCTGCCTTGCCTCCTCACATGCTTTACAAGTTGGGTATCCAACCTATTAAGCTGTGTTGGAAGGATTGGAAATGGTATCCTTGCACACCTCTTGCCAACTACAAGCCAAAAATGGGATACCACTGGTTGGTCCCACATTTGCCCATGATCACCACTCTCAACTAGCGTTAGCATTTGTAGTCTTCTTAGAAAAACTGGAGACTAAGATTTCACACTATCTGGACACTAAAGATTGCACACTTTTCTTGGTGCGTTCTTTTCCAAGGCTTGCCCCCAGGTTCTCGGCTCAAGCATCTGGGAGTTCCTAATCCTAGGTGTCCCTTTTGTGGGCAACCAGAAACCTTTCTTCATATTTTCTAGGTTTTGTCAAAGACCTCAACAGTACTGGAGCTGGATTCATGATTTTTTCAAACCATTTCAGCCTGAGCCCTTTTCTTGGCATATGATTTTGTTGGGTGATTCGACTAGAATCCCCTACAAATACACTTAGATTTGGCATGCTCTCAGGATGGAGATTCTATTTAGTCTTTGGAAAGATAGAAATGTTGTTCTTTTCACTCACAACTTTCTTGATATAAATGTATCTATGTATACTAAAGCTTGCATATGCAATAATGTGATGATGCAGATACAAGTATAGGCTAACAAGGTGGTGCTTGAGGTGGCCCACCTATAGGAGATGTTGAACCACTGGGGTAATGCCCCATGTATGGTGGCCAGAGTGCTGTCTGAATCTGTTTCTACTGACCGCATTCTGCCTCGTGGTTGTCGCCGTGGACGCAGTTCTTCCGCTCGCCGCTCCCAGACTCCTTGGTCCTAGGCTCCTAGCCACTCCCCTGGCAGTGGGAATGATGGTCGATGTCGCCGCTCAACCTCTCCGCCACGGCGTGGTTCCGGTTGGTCTCCTGTTGCTCCTATGCTCCTGTTGCTCTTGCTACTGGTTGGCACACCCTGGGTGGTGGCTCCTTGTGGCCTGCTGCCACCTCTTCCAAGTGGTTCCCTCGCCTGGCCTTGGCCATTTCGCCTCCCAGGACCGAGGAGGAAAAAAGGAAGATAATGATGTTGCTGATGATGGGTGGTCTCTGCATGACCCACCTATAGACCCCAATGATGGCTGGGGTAAAAAAGATGACACTTATGATCCACCTACCTCAGCCGGCACTGCTTTGGCTACCTGAGGTGGTTTTTTTTTTATGAATAGTTGTTTTGCCTTCCGGCCTCTGGCTGTGTGACTCTTGTAGGGTGATCTCGTTTCCCCTGGCTTTTTTTGTGGATATGTACTTTAATATTTTAAATTAATAGAGAAGGCCTTATTCATAAAAAAAAAATTACAATGCTTTGAAATAGAAAAATGATAATGCAACAAAACTCCAACAACTTTATTTCATTATCCCTACTATAAAATATTCATATTATTAAATACAATGCACATGAATTTTATTTGGGAAAGTAATGTAGAAAAAACTTGTGACTATTTGCATGCATCAAATTGACTCCCAAGTTGACAACGCTGCCCCTATAATAAATCGCTAGCTGGTATTTACAACCCAGATTTGTAACGCAGCCCATTGGGAATGATCTCCATTTGTTTCTAAGGTTCGTAATCCTTGTATGAAGGCACTAAACAACAAAACGTGCCTCTTGGAAGACAAACGCTGGCCCTTGCACTTAAATCGCAGCCAGTAACAATGAATGTCGTCCTTCTAACAAATCTGCGACAGCCTATATTCCCAAAAGCAGACCTCTAAAAGGCTGCAATCTGCATTTAAATCATCCTCCAGTATTTGCTAACATTTGCTGAAATAAAAAAACGTAGGAACTTCCTCTCAATTTTGATCACCATATAAGCACAACGATGACTTTGATTTAAACCACCCTCTAGCACAATTCACAGGTATAGTCTCAACCAATTCAAAGTGCACCAGACTCTGAAGAATTCACCATTCTTCCAGCCTTCAAATGCTGAAACCCTTGGTTCAACACAACTCACAAATTCACCAAAAATCAAAATGCACAATAGATGGATCAAACTTTGCATTTCAATACATTTAGAACTCTGAAGACCAAGTCAACTAGTAGCTTCCAGGATACACTTTGCATGACTTAAAACATAGCTAAATCATTTGAATTATATTTGCTTTTGTTGCAAAGTACGAAATTTCCCTCCAAATATAAGCACCAAGTCACTTTATAATTAAATAAACATTAAATGCACTTGAGCACACTTTATAATATCAACTTTTATATTTAATCATTAATTAAATGGAACAAATTTAATAGCTCATTAAATTCTTTGAAGGACTCGCTCCAAATCTAGGTGCTCACTGTTTGACCCAGGCGCCAAGGTGCCCTACCAACCAACCATAAATTGACTTACTATAAATAGTAAGTCCCAAATTGAAAGCACTGTCGATGTCCCCACAACTTTATGCTACTACAAATTGTTCAGGTGCCCCTACTCAGAAAAGTAACCTTGACTTTCCCGAAATAGTAACTTATTATAAATAGTAAGTGTGCCAATCTGACTCAAACGAAGAGCAATCCTGAACAACCTTGACCATTGGAGTGGGAAAATAGCCTCTGGCTCGACCAACTGAGACCTAACCAATTGATTAGCCTACAAAGGTCACTGATAGGCTAATCCTCACTATAACTCGAGGTGAGCTAAAATGGGGACATTACAGTCGGCCCTCCCTGAAATTGCCTGTCCCCAAGCAATCACGCATCTGATAGCTCACCAGACTCCACATGAAAGGAGGTCACATCTCCATCGGGATCCCATGGATAAACATGTGTAATGTCCCTGTCATCACCAACTAACTCCTGTAATGACATCATCCATAAGATCAACAAAGTCTGCCAAACTAAACTCAATGCCAAAACTGGTGATGCTGAAGCAGGAACATCACATGGAAGCATCTCTACAGGAAGACTAGATTTGCCCCCTTTCTCTGCGCAAATTAAGCTATCATATCAATCATCTAGCTCATGCGCTGTCGAACTGTGCACCCATAAGATATCCTATACATGTGGATCTAAAGAAAAATGATGAGAACTCCTCACTGTGTAGTTACGATAGAAAGCTCCAACCTTTGTCAATGACTCATCACTAAAAACTCTGGAATTAGGAGATGACTCCAATCTTTGACTCCGAACAACTGATTGGGCAGGGGCTCTGGTAACCCTCTTTGCAAACCCAACCACAAAATCTCTATGAGGAAGCATTGTAGTCAGACTATCTACAACCGCTCCCACCAAATATTAAATGTCGTGTGAACCTCGGATGAGAGTATCCTCAGTGACACCAAACGGTCCCTCCTCAAACTCCAAACTCTCAAGCAGGTACTCAATAAATGAATCTGTGCAGTAAAAACAATATGAGGTAGAATCACCCTATTCCTCTGCAACCCTTAGCTGATCACTCTGACTCTATGACACAACAAGCTATCTATCACCATCAATTGCAAGAGATGAAGTAACAAATTTGTTTCCAAGAGAGGGAAACAAATAAACATGAGAGCCATACTCCCAACTAGATGACACTCTGCGAGTCCCCTGTGACGATGGAGTAGCGTTGTGTACTAACACAACTCTTTGGAGAATCCACCACTGCCCCACAAGAGCTATTAATAAACTGACCCGCATCATTTGTCATAGTACTAACCTCGGGAGAACCTAATGCAACAAGTGGCTGTCTACTGCTCTCAATCAAAGTACTCATCCCAACTGAAACTACTGCACCTATATCTGTGATGGATGTAACCACATCCTCAGCACATCCATCACTGCTACTCGTGGATATATGATCATCACCAACTGCCACTGTAAGAGACTGTACTATATCTGTAACTGGTGAAGACTGTGCCAACCTCAACTCCACGAAAAGCTCCTCAATCCGTGATTGTGAATCATGAAGGGCCAATTGCGCTCTCTCCAATGAATCCATAGCCACTCCCAGCTCATGGGTGAGCTCATCTACCTCCTCTTCCTTTCTCCTCAATGCATCATAGCAAGTGCAATCCCACTGGAGAACATAGTTTATGTCAGCCAATAACTGTAAATAGTTTTGTTTCATTACTCTGATGGCTTCTCAAAGTGTATGAAACTGTGCAAGGGAAAAACTACCATCATAGTGCTCATTTGTCACAGGAGTGCTCCAACCATAGGTAGCCAACATCTGACAAGCAACATCAAAGTGCTCTATGGTTGTGGTAATCATTCTGCCATTAACCTTCAGTTGCCCAACCAAATGATGTCTCTGAAATTCATGGCTCCCATGCAAGCTTTCTGAATCAAAGTCTGCACTATGATATGGAGTTGTATCCACAATGCTCACCTCATGATCAACATCATGTGTGCTATCATCAGTGCACACATCATCAAGCAAGGTACTGCTGCTATGTATCTCAAAAGATGGTTCAAGTGGAAGCTTCTGTTTTGGCAGTCTCTTCACACACTTCCGCTTCCAATGTAACTACAAGTCCCTCCAAGTCACAATCTTGAGACCTATTACCAACAACTGAGTTCTCTGGTTTATTTTCCCACGTCTGATTTGCAAAATCAAACTTGTTGTGGCCTACATCTGCAACACATAACTCATCTCTAGCACTCAAACCTTGAGTGTCTACACAGGAGGACTTCATACAACCGTCTTTCACCCATGGAATGGCTGCTATCACATGAGTAGGCTCAATACTAAGTCTGCTGTTATTAAAATCAGAATTGTTATCCATGGTGATAACATCTTGAGTGCCAACATTCTCTTCGAATTTCACCCTCGTTTCCATTATTTCCTTTGCACTGATAGAATTATTAGTATTAGTGTTTGCTTCCTTTTTCTTTGCGAACAAAGGATCCATGATCTCCGGATGTTGTACAAGCCTTGATAAATTCTTGTCATAGTTTTGAAAGGCCTGCATGAGCTCTGGCATGAGATCCTGTGTAGACTTCGTTTTACCCATACTGAAACAAAACAAGTGTGCTGGTTACTCTAATTTCAACTGTGGAAGCTCGATGATTTCCAACCCCAACAGGATGGCAGGAAACTGCTCTGATACCACTGTCAGAACCCCGATGTTTCTACTTCTGATTTACTGTCACTGAAAGATATTGTGTTTTGCTAGTTTTATAATTTTTTGTGATTTTTCAAAGTTATGCTTTTTTCAGATTTTTTACAACATAAGGAATTCAAATTACAATGCTTGAAATAGACAAATGATAATGCAACAAAACTCCAACTTTATTTCATTATCCCTACTATCAAATATTCATACTATTAAATACAATGCACATGAATTTTTATTTGGGAAACTAATGTAGAAAAATCCTGTGACTATTTGCATTCATCAAATTGACTCCCAATTTGACAACACTGCCCCTGTAATAAATTGCTAGCTGGTATTTACGACCCAAATTTGTAACGCAGCCCTTTGGGAATGATCTCCATTTGTTTCTAAGGTTCGTAATCCTTGTATGAAGGCACTAAACAACAAAACATGCCTCTTGGAAGACAAACACTGGCCCTTGCACTTGAATGGCAGCCAGTAACAATGAATGTCGTCCTCCTAACAATGCTGCGACAACCTATATTCCCAAAGCAGACCTCTAAAAGGCTGCAACCTGCATATAAATCATCCTCTAGTCTTTGCTAACATTTGCTGAAATAATGAAACGCAGAAACTTCCTTTCAATTTTGATCACCATATAAGCACAATGATGGCTTTGTTTTAAACCACCCTCTAGCACAATTCACAGGTATAGTCTCAACCAATTCAAAGTGCACCAGACTCTAAAGAATTCACCATTCTTCCAGCCTTCAAATGCTGAAACCCTTGGTTCAACACAACTCACAAATTCACCAAAAATCAAAATGCACGATAGATGGATTGAACTTTGCATTTCAATACATTTATAACTCTTAAGACCAAGTCGACTAGTAGCTTCCAGGATACACTTTTCAGGACTTAAAACATAGCTAAGTCATTTGAATTATATTTTCTTTTGTTGCAAAGTACAAAATATAATAATTATATTTCCCTCCAAATACAAGCACCAAGTCACTTTATAATTAAATAAACATTTAATGCACTTGAGCACACTTTATAATATAGACTTTTATATTTAATCATTAATTAAATGGAATTTAATTAATGATTATGAATGAATTTGATGGCTCATTAAATTCTTTGAAGGAATTGCTCCAAATCTAGGTGCTCACCACTTGACCCAGATGCCAAGGTGCCCTGCCGAAAATAGAATTGAACATAAATTGACTTACTATAAATAGTAAGTCCCAAACTGAAAGCACTGCCGATGTCCCCACAACTCCATGCTACTACCAACTGTTCAGGTGCTCCTGCTCAGAAAAGTAACCTTGACTTTCCCGAAATAGTGACTTACTATAAATAGTAAGTATGCCAATCTGGCTCAAACAAAGAGCAATCCTGAATGACCCTGACCACTGGAGTGGGAAAATAGCCTTTGGCTTGACTAACTGAGACCTTCTAACCAACTAATTAGCCTACGAAGGTCACTAATAGGCTAATCCTCACTACAACTCGAGGTGAGCTAAAAAGGGGACATTACAGGATGTGCCCCATCTACAATAATTCCCTAATGGTCTTTTCAATTTCCTCCTTGTATTTGTGAGGATGACGATAGGGAGTGGTGACTATGGTTTTTGCCCCCTCTTCAAGTTCAATGAAGTGCTCAAAACCTCTCTTTGGGGTAAGCCCTGGAGGAATATCACCAAAAACCTTCTCGTGTTTGCTTAATAGAGGTTGCATGTCAATGTGGATGGATTTTCCCTTTGTAGAGGACCTGTTTAGGACCAAGCATTGGGTGGCCCATTCTACTTGACCACGGAGAATCTTTTCCATCCTTTGAGATGAAATTACCCTTGGAGATCCATCTGATAGTCCGTGTAAGGTTACCCTCTTCCCACTGTGCATAAAGCATATCTCTTGTTTTGGGAGGTCAAATATGAAATGTCCCAAGGAATATATCCATGGGGTGCCCAAGATCACATCAGAGTCTCCCATATTTACAATATAAAACTTTTTGTTAATTGGGTGTTTTTCTATGGTGATATTTAGTTGAGGAATTTTCTTCTTACATGGGGTTGTAGCCCTGTCGGCCAAGGTTACTTGGAAACCCTTAAAGTCTTTAGTTTCCAATTTTGATCTTGCTACCAATCCCTCATCAATACAGTTGTGGGTTGCCCCGCTATCCACAAGGGCTGTTACTTTTTTTGCCCCTTTATGACACCTCATATCCTAAAAGGGTTGTGTTTGGATGCTTTTGAGATACGTGCCAAAGTCCCACTTTCTTCATCCTCATCATTAGGTTTTGCTCTTTTGCTTGGGTTCTACTCATTCCTTTCATTCATTGCTTTGATTTTGTTGGCTTGACCTTTTTCCTTACACACATGACCTAGGTCTCATTCTTACCTATATTTGAAGCATACTCCATTTTTCCTCTTGTCCTTTCGCTTGCATACATGTCCTGGCCTCCATATATCTTTGCACCAATGACATAATTTTTCTTCATGGCCACATTTGTGTCCTTGTTCCCATCTCGTTTTGCAATCAAAGCATAAGCCCTTCCTCCTTAGCTCCTCTCGATCATTTTTGGGTAGAAATGGCCACTTGTGTTCATCCCTCCCATGAAAGTGTTTATCTTTTGATGGTATCTTCCTAGAGTGATCTCCTTCCTTTGTTTGGGCACCAGCAAGTCGAATGTTTCTAAGGATTGCGTGCTTGAGTGTGGGTTGGGTCATGGGCTAAGTTGCATCAACTATTTTCCCTCAGGCTTGTTGATGTGAGTTTTCTGCCACTACAACATACAAAATCGAAGACTTAATATTCCAAGATGAAATATCAAATTTCCAACTCTCTCGAATAAGGATGCTCATATGCTAAACAATGTATATGGATTGCATGATCAAATGAGACAACCCCAAGGTTCCTTCTTAGTGTGGACTTTCACTCAGTTATAATGATGTGATATGATGGGTATCACAAAGGGACTTACGTTGTTCAATCAATGGATATTAACTACTACAACTTCTTCTAGCCAAACAAACTGCAAGGAGAAGGGGTTTAGAAATCCTATCTAACTCTAAGAATGTAAGACAATGTTGATGATGAGGTGAGCCTCTAACCAGTCCTTGCTTCGTCCTGTCAACTAGGCATAGGAGAGTGCTATCTTCTAAGTGTTAAGTTTTAGGATAGTTGCAAATGTAATAGCACTTCATGTTGTATGTGTTTTTCAAATGCAACAATCTCTCTTTCATTTATATTGGAATGAGGCTAGGAGAGACATGTCCCTTTATGGGACATGTCTATTCATTATTATTTATAAGAAAGGACATACCTCTTCCCATTAATTATAATTTAATCAATCTTATAATGTTTCATCAATCAATTATTAATTAAGAATAATATAATAATTTAATATTGAATATTAAATTTCATATGATTAATAATAATATAACATATATAATATATTATTATTAATCAACATATATTATATGTATTCTAATGATCATACGACTGAAGCTACAAACATTAACACTAAGGATGCGGGAATGGTTTTCACATTGTCAATACTCATTCAAATACCCTACGAAGGCGCAATCTAAATGAACATTTCTAATAGAAGTTAAATACTTGCAATTTGGGCCTAGACTAACCTTGCACTGTTACTTACAATCAACAAGTACCAAAAGGTATGGACACTAGCTCCACCACTAATCATCATTCAACAATATCTTCCATTCAACTACTTCTACTTCTATTCAACATGAAATAAAATCCCTATTCTAAATGAGGAATTGAAGAAACCATGCAATACTTCAGAGCAACACAAGTAATTCACCATGAAGACCAACAATGAATTAGCAATCACTTTGATAGCATTATGACAACAATTTCAACAAGTCTCTCCTTACAAATGAGAGGAGTGGGGTTTATATAGGAGCCCCAATTACAATGAATGACCATGATTGATTTGAAATCAATGGCCTAGATTAACTCATAGAAAACCCTAATTAGGGCAACCACAAATAGCCAATAAAAACAAGGCAACAACGTATGGGCCAATGAGAAAATTACATTCCATATCCCCTTGAGGATGAACCAATGAGAAAATTAAATTGTATATCCCCTTGAGGATGAACCGATGAGAAAATAATATGTTCCCACATGTCCATTTGTGAATGATTCTGATTGGATGATCTTGAAGATGTCAACTTAGAGCTCTCTGATTGGTTGAATAATGTCTGGACGCCACCTTAGCTTGCTCACCTTTGATCCTTGTTTCAATTCTTCATCCTCTTTCTTTAGAAAATTCTCTCATTGAACTTGTCCTTGAAATTGCTCTTGATATCTCAATTTTCTTGAAGTGATGGGTTTCCCTCTATTGATCATGGACTTGTCAATCTTCATGTCCTTGAACCCTTGATGATGGCTATCTTTCTCATTTGTAGACCTTTCTTCCTTGCATAATTTGATCATTTCCGCATGGTGAGGTTTTCTTCTCCCATTGTTTGGGACATTCTTGATACCTTTATCCACTACCCCCTTGGTTTGGAATCCTCTAGCCTTGATCGTTCATAGGGACAAATTGGAGTCCCTAACAACTTGCCCTTGAATTGAAACCTGTTTCATTCTTATGGAAAATTGATGTGAATAGGGACAAGACTCAAGTTGATCTCCTTATAAGATAGTTCTTATTCTTCAAGCATTTAATCAAGTGGAAAGTTGCCTTGCATAGGGACACATGAATGTCCTTGAATTTGAACTTGAACTTGTCCATGGACTCCCTATTTTTTAAAATCCGGACTTGACCATGTCCCTACTTGATGAAGGTTTGATCTTAAATCCTCTAAGTCTCCTTCTTGAATGTATCAAGTTGCTTTTGCCTTGGAATTGCACTGTTGAATCCTTCTTCTTTCCTCATTGCCTTCCCGGCATTATCTCGAAGTGTTGTTCTCCTTTGAACTTGACCATTTTAGGTTAGTCCTCTTTCATTGCTATCCTTGGCCTTGAGCTTGAACTTGCCTTCTACCTTTTGTTCACTTCCTTGCAACAATCCCTGCTTTTGATCCGAACAGGATTCCTGGTACAAAGCTCAAAGTTAGCATCTTGTAATGGATTAAATGAAGGGACTAATTTCAGACCTTTCTAATCCTTTGATTTTATCCCTAAACTTGATTCCAAAACTTAGAAAAATCATATTTATTGGCTGCAAATGAAACTTGGAATTGAAGTGTTAAGAACAAAGTCTGAGAACAATGCAATAATAAACAAATTAGCCCTCAATTGCCTCAATTTTTCAAAGAAAATCAGAATCTTTGAAGCCATAAAGTTTGACAAAATTCTGAAGACAAAATCTGAAAACTAAGTCTGGGGACTTAGTCTGCAGACTAAGTTTGCAACTAGGTAAAATCAGACTTCAAGATTTTGCAAACCATACCTTTAGATGATTAAAAAATAACCTTAAAATGGAAATATTAGACTTTGTCATAAAAGTATAAACTCTGATTTTCTGAGGACTGCATATAATAAGTTTGAAAACATCCCTAGATCAGTCCTAACACCATGTTAAATGCATTTCAATTCATGATCAAAGGTTCCAACATGAGTTATAAATCAGATTATAGGCCAAACATGAGGAACAAATCACATTTTACTACCATGAGAACTTTTGAAACATACCTCTTTTGGACGATTTTGCCCTCTAAACTTGATGTTTTCCGTCTAGGATGCCAGTTCGGGTTTGAGTTCGAAGAACCGGTTAACCGGTACGGAAAATTTTTAAAAAGGGGTTTGGGTTCGGGTTTGATAGTACAAAAATATGTAATTTATATATATATATATATATATATACACACACACACACACACATACATATTTTGATATTTATGCAGCCTAGAAGCATGAGTTAAGATTAGAATGTCACATAGTATTATAAAAAGTAAACATTTAAACAATAAAAACACTTGTAAATTTGTAATCATAGCATCATGAATCCTGAATCCATGATCATACCATCATATACATCAAGTTCAAGCTCAACATCAAAGATTCAAAACATTAAAATTAAATCAGAACATCAGTTCAAGTATCATTGTTTGAAGTTCAACTAATGGATTAAAAATTTATTGATATTCGTTATTCTATTCAGATTCTTCATCATCTTCTTCTTCTTCTTCATTGGCATTAGTTGAGTCACAAA
>MU225326.1:1123002-1167614 GCA_018584345.1 Thuja plicata | reverse complement strand
GAAAAATTCTGGAAAATAATGGACAATGAAAGAGAAATGAAAATAAAATAAAATGCTTAAACAAAAACAAAAACTTGAAGCAAATGGAACAAGAACTTACCTCTTCCACTCATTGTAAGCTTGCAAAAGTGTAGAAGTGAGGCACAATCACTTGAAGAAGGTCCACAAATCAAACTTTCAACTCCTTGCACTACCAAGCTCTTGTTCAACCACCTATTTCCTCTTGCTCAAGACCAAATAACCTATTTGCACACCACAAATGAGAATTAGAAGTAAAAAAAAAGCCTTTAAAATCACCTTTATAGGGTTGTGGATGCCAAATTCTTATTAAATTCGTCAAATTTTTTTTTTTTCCTGAACCCGCGCGTGAAATTCGTTTTTTTGTTTGAAGTTCGCCTGGGTTCGATCGTCCGCAACCCGGGTTCGAACTTGGACTTGAAATTCGGACCCTGTCCAGACCCACAGGCGGACCGGACCCGGACCCTGAACTGGTTCGAATTTATCCGGGTCCGGGGGATCTAGGGCCGAACCCGGTATCCTAGTTTTTCGTGCAAGGACAGCCCCTTAACACTCAACAATGAACCTTGGGGAGATTGGACAAGCTGTGAATTTATTATGATTTTTCCCAAAATCGCCTCTGTGATGAAGTTTCAGACTTAAGTCTGAAGACTAATGCATTTTCATCTCTCTTGTCATCTTGGAACTTGAATTTAATCCCCAAAAAGACCTATTAGAGTTAACAAGGATTAATGACTTAGGAATTCTTCATGATTTTCCAAAAAAAAAGCGAACCTCCATGGAAAGTTTCAGACTTAGGTCTGAAGACATCACACTTACAGCCCTCTTTGGTGCCCCAACTTGGTCTTGAAAGTCAGATTTTTACACTTGAAACAGCCTGCAACAAGTTTTCATTTGGTTTGGTGAATGAAAAAAATTCTAATGATTTTTGCCAAAATTGACCTTTATAGGGGAATTTTCAGATTTCAATTTGAATACTCATGTCTTCTTTCCCACTCACCTTGTGTTTTTCCTCTTTGGCAGTCAAGTAAAAATTCTGATTTTACCCCTGCAACCTTTCTATATCAGACTTTTAATCATGGCTGATGCCTTCTCATGGTTCAATTTTCAGTTCCTTGGGCTTGGGCGATTTCTTTACCAGTTCCTTGACTTTTCCTTTGATCACCTTTGATCTCTAAAGTCAACCCTTCATCAATCTTGTATTTCTGTATTGCTGTTGCATGCTCTTTTAAAGGAGTTTTGGGTTGAACTCTCCCACACACAGCCATGTGGGATTAAAAAATAGCACCTTGAAACTGGTGTATGAGGTAATTTATTTAATCACCCTTTATAATTTCATTTTATTTCACCAAGGAGAAAATTGACCAGCTTAGGGACTCCATAATCCTTCAAATTTGCCTTGTTCCCATTAAATAATCTTCCTTGTCCATAGAGGGGAGAATCAACTCTCATAGGGACTAATATAATCTTGAAACTTGACATTTTCACTTAACAAAAATGGCCTTCAAAGGGAAAAACGACCCTCATCTGGACATGGGGAGATTTCATGTTCATCTAGACAAAGGGAAATTTGTAATATTCCTTTCTAGTTCTGACCTCAAACTGCTGATTAGAGATTCAAGGAATATCATCAAACACTTTGCATACAATCTTTATGCTTGCTGGATTTGTGTTTCAGTTTGTTTATGCTTGCTTGGAATGATGTCAAATGGGATTGAAATGCTTGCAAATGATGTTTTTGAATGCTTTAATAATGCATTATGGGCTGACAATATAATAGAAACTATATACTAACTGTTTTTGACCTTTCTCATACATATGAGTGACTGAAATCAACTTGTACAGTGAGTTGACATATTGTCAAACACTTTCCATGCATCCTAGGAAAATCAATATTCATCTACAGAAAAGGGACATTATTACAAACACTTGCCATGCATATTCAAGACTGAAATCTTTGTCAACAACAATGGATAATTTGTCAAAACAATTAAAATGCAACCTTTAACCTACTGATTATCTCTTTAAAGCCTTTACAATACAAGAGCATACCCGGAATTTAGAAGATAACAAGATTACCAAAATTCTAAAAATGAAACAGCAGAGTAGATGACTGATAAACCATTCGATCTGCTATACTTATTAATGTCTCCACCTGAATAATGTATCATAAGAAGACTCCCATGTGCCAATGTAGAAGCAAGCACAAACCAGCATTAAATGAATTCAATAAATATTTATCTTCAAACTTCTGATCTGCAAAGAATAAACTTCAAAACCCCTTGTGAAACAATTGATATTTCCTCCAATAAAGCTCAAATGTGACCTCCCTATGAAGCCACCAGCACAATCGAAGAGGCTACGTTCTCCAAGATTGAATTTACAGCGAAACCCTAGGTTTCTTCTTCAAAGCCAAAGCTTCTCTAGCAAAGACAAATGTTGAATGATTCAAGAATGAATGAAATAAAATCCAAATCCCCTTTTTTAATGTTTAATTTGCATTTGTTTTTATCTCCTTTAATTTACTTTAATTTCATTTCTTTTTCCCCTCCTTTTGGTGCACAACATTAAAATATAAAGTATACTTTATTAAACACTTATATCTCTTTTTTAAATAAAGTCCACTTAATTTATCAATGATATGCACTTAATAATCAATTATTATTAAAGTATAACTTTAATAATAATTATAACATTACAGCTCCATCATTAATCATTATTTCTCAATTCCGACTGAACCTGGGAGTTAACCATTGTATCCACTATGCATCCAACTGCCTTACTAAAAATAGTAAAGGTCCCTCTCTAACATCCACTGACTTACTATAATAGTAAGTCCCTCAAAACGGAACCAAAAACCTCTGAATAGCCTAGCCTACCATACTAGCCTACGAGGGTCAAATGATAGGCTAATCCTTCGAACTCTGATGCTCACTAAAAAGGGGACATTACAAAATTCATATCTCATCGGTACTTTCTTGACTTAGAAGCTCGAAAATTTTCTAAGTGTTGGAGAGGGAAAAATCATCTTCATCGGGACAAAGGGGAAAATCTACATCCATCTAGACGAAGTAACTGCCGTAAAATTTTCCAAGTACAAGTCCAAGTAAAAATCGATTTGCATCTGGAATCTTCACTTTGTTCCATAGCCTTAGTATCCAGATGGGGAAATTCGACCTGCATCTGGACAAATTGGTCCAACACTTAGTTTTTTCATCACAAATATCTCCTCGAGAGGGAAGTTCTATTCCATTCTGATTTTCATGATTTTTCAAGGGGAAATTCTTCATTCATCGTGATTTTGACTATTTTTTGAGGGGAAATTCTATTTCCATCCGGATTTTATGCATTTTTAGAGGGAAAATTCTATTTCCATCCGGATTTTATGCATTTTTGTAAGGAAAAATTGATTTTCATAAGGAGTTTTCACATTTTAAGTATGGAAAATCAATTTTTATAAGGATGTTAAGGCCCTTATGCGTAAAATATGCCTTTATAATATATTTTGGACTATTTGAAATTTTGACTAGCCAAAATATTATGCACATAGGTATTTTATCTCCAACCATCGCAACTTGATCCAGTGGAACCTTAATCTGAACATTCCTATCTTTATTTGCAACCCAACAACTTGATTATTCAACCACGACTCAATCTTTCTGAGCTTTGAACTGCCACCTTAACTGCCAAAACCGAACAACTAGGAGCGAAAAGAGGGGGTCCCCATTTGCAATGGGCCGATGGTGCGAAAACCTCACAACAAGGCTAATACTAAATATAAGGTAAAAATTTATAGTATATACTTGTAAAAACCCCTAATTTGCTCCTCATCAACACACATAACAGCTAGCACAAATTCTTGAGAATATTGGGATACCTTATGAACGTATCAAAATCGTGTTTTTACCATATTTTTCTTGTATTCCCACTGCATCAAACTTATGTTTCACAGTTGCTGAGGCTGCACACAAGTTTTTAACATAGACTCGCTGATTTTTGGCAGGTACTCGCAAAAAACTTGGCGAGTTTTCATTGTAAACTTGTCCTCCTCGGCTTGGCAAGTAAATCCTTGAAAAACTCGCAATTCAGAGTATGAGTATTCACTGGGTTTGTAAACTATGATTTAATCCACCAGTGCTTCTGACTTCAAACTACCAGAATATGTAGTTACATCTAGCTTTAGAAGTTTTACTATTTTTTACAACACCAAATTAGGCCATTTTTTGGGAGCTTGTTCTACTGGCTTACCTTTATGTATTTGTCATCAATTTTTTCGTCTATGGCATCATGTTGTTGGGCAATTTTTTAATTCTCATATCTCCACTTCTTCTGCAATACAATCATACATAAGGCCTCTATCTTGAACACAGCTTCTTGTTATCCATACTCTTTTTGTTCCATAAGGTTATGTTTATGCCATTATTGTGCAGCATCAAATTTTAAATTTGTAATCAATCAAGAATTGAACATAATATGGTAGTAGAGCTTTGTATTTTGTTAATATGAAAAGACAAGTACGTACTATGATAAACCTCTTGAAGCTATTCGCTAGGTTAACAGGCCTGCTGAAAATTAGGAATCTTGATTCCCATAAATGCAGTATTTCCACTAGCATAAAATACTTCTCCTACCAAACAGAATGCCTTCCTTCTCTCCTCCCTGCGGAGACTAATTTTAAAAATTTCCTTATTGAACTAGCTTTCTTTGAATTGAAATGATTCTGTTCACGGAAACTAGTCTTCTAATTGAAGTGAACTGTTGATGTTCTCTTACATAACTGACTGATTGATTGTACTTGAAATGAGCTGAGCTAAAATGACTCATAGTTGTAATTGTAACTCTGAAAATCTGGTTTTCTGCCAACTGTGTTTATGCTTTAAGACCAGTGGAAGGATGAATGCATTTTTGGGTTATTCCATAAGTATCCACCTATAACTTACAGTAAATTAAACTTAAACCAAGTCATCCTTTACAAATAATCTGGCAATGAAAGTATTTCCCTCTTTACAATACATACATTTTGTTTATACTTCAAAAAGACTGTTATACATCCATTTTGAACTCTTACAGAAGAGATTATGGATATTTAGAACTTTTAATTGAAATGATTCAGTAATGTCTCTTTCCTTCAAAATTTAATGGAATATTTCATTTCATTCTTCAAATCTTATGTAAATTATTACCAAAATGTAGTAATATTCGGGAAACTTTGCACTCTGCTATGTTTACATCTCCACATAAAGGACCAATATTGAAGGTCTATTATAATTTATAATTTAAATTTCTAAACTTTTTACATTTTGTAGCCTTATCTATTTTTTACTGTTTCGTTATAATGGCAGGTTCTCATAGTTGTGCTTTGGGTATGGATGTGATATTCATACATGGGTTTCTTTCTTCTTCCTCTTTCTGGACTCAGACTGTCTACCCCGAATTTTCTGAAGCAGGAAAGTCAAACTATAGGCTTTTTTCAGTCGACCTTCTTGGCTTCGGAAAGAGTCCTAAGCCAATTAATTGCTTATATACAGTAGAAGAGCATATAGACATGATAGAACGGTCAGTTTTTCACCCATATGATGTCAAGTCCTTCCATTTAGTTGCTCATTCAATGGGTTGCATCATTGCTCTAGCATTGGCTTCCAAGTACCCATATGCAGTGAAGTCATTAACACTTTTATCTCCAGTGAGTACCGTATATTCTCCTAGCTTGAATCGAACAATGTTGACATAGCTCTGCTAATTTTTTTGGTTTTTTGTTATATTAATCTCATCTTATTTTCTGAATACAGCCATATTATACAGCACCACCTGGGGAGCAAACAAGTCATTTTGTGCTGAAAAGAGTTACACCCAAAACAATCTGGCCTCTCTTAGCATTTGGTTCATCCATAATGTCATGGTATGAGCATGTTGGTAGAACTGTTTGTCTAGTAGTATGCAAGAACCACCGATTATGGGAATGGATTCTAAAGCAGTTGGTGAGGAACAGGTATATATCACGCTGTAGTGCTCAGAGATAAATATATATAAAGTCAAATCTTTTCTTGTATAATTTTGATCCATACTGTCTTTAAGATTCGGGATTTTATAGAAATTTACAAACTTATATGCTATCCTATTTGAATTAACTTCAAATTAACAAACATTAGATTGTGTAAGTGTGGAATTAGTGTTCTTTTGTTGCTGGAATGAAACAATGTTACAATTGGATGGAATAAAGATGAAAATAACAAGAAACAAGATTGACACAATTTTTTTAACCTAGAAACTCCAGTGTGGGCAAAAGCTTGCTGGAAGTGGCAACAGCTCAGCTTCTTCTTCTTTCCTTGTCAAAAATTAGTTACAAATATCTCTTCATAGACAGTGTACAGTAATCTTCCTACTGTCACACCTCTCTCTGAACCAGTTTACTCCTAAAATCAACCAAATTTCTAACTCATCTCTCATACTCAGAGGTTTACAATTGAGACTATGTCTCTTACAAATAGGTCATTGGTAGTGCCCTTTCCTGCTGTATATGAAAAGACATTCTTTCAGCCTCTATCCTACTTGTACATATGAAATGGGAAAAACTCACTGCGCTCAGAGCAGAACCACTTTGATATCACTAAGATAACCATGTTTAAATATAACCAGTATGGCATGTATGAAACTGCCATGACAATAATGAAACCTCCATGACAATGATGAAATCACCATGATAGATGTGAACCACCATGTTTTCTGTGTTTCTGTAATAGTTCTGGTTGTTTGTGAAATAAACTGCTTTCTTGATCCTCATATGTCAAATGCAAGCTACTGCCAAGCTGGTTTGATGAAAAAAACTTAAAAGATGAATATATAAAAGATAATCTTTTTTCTTTCAAAAAACAATCTTGATAGATTAAGAATAGAAAGTGCAATGTCTCACACCGTTTCTTAACGCTTGTTTTTGGCACTAATGTGAGTCATTTGCAAACTTCAAAGAAATAAATTGCAAAGATATTTTAAAATTGTTTTAATAATGCTATTCACTCTGCTTATTTTATTTGGTGAATGAATTATCTCAATCTAAAGATTGTGGTCCATTCCACCCATCAAGATAAGATAAGATAAATATATTAATGTCCAACAAATGACCACAAAAGGGGTCAAAGGGACTGCCAAGAAAAAAACAGGGGACCAGCCCATAGTAGGGGCACCAAACAGTGCTCAAGGAAACAAAGCAGACACAGGAAGAAACAAACTAACTAACCCAAACAAACAAACCAAAGAAAACTAGAGTGGGGTGGGGTTCAATAGGGAAACCCCACCACCCCGAAGAGGCCAAAGCACCAGCGAAGAACCCAAGAACCGAGGGGTAAGGCAAAGAACAAGGAGGGGCCCTGAGCCGCCTCTGAGACATCCTGGAGGACGACGATCGCTATTGAAAGGTCCCGCTACCGAAAAGAGCCCCTGTGGGGCTTAACGAATCTGGAGGGACCTAAGGAGGGACCAAGCTAACGTTTGGTGCTCCGAGCCGAGGGGAGCCCAGCGAAGGAGGTGATAAGATGACAAGACTACGGATGTGCAGGAACCTGGTGCTGAAGCGAGTGGTTCCAAAGCCTGCTATTCTTTTAAATAAACATTTGTGGTGTACTATTATGAGGCCCCAAATCTTCTGCTAAAAGCCCAAACACATCTATGCAAAACAACTAGCAACAAACCTGCTTAAAAAATCCTTAAATGGGTGTAGCAGGCACTCAGAGACAACTAGGATACATAATTATTAGAAACAACAACATAAACCTACCATAGAAAAAGATAAAACGCAAATACCATCCTGCTAAAGAAGCCACAAAATAGAAAATGACAAACATACTACCATTCAGGGAAGCTGAAGAAGACCCCATTGGGACATAATTGAACCACCAGGAGCAATTTTCCATCTTTCATATGCCCTATTGTGTACTTCTCTCCTAGAGAGCTTTAATGCCCATATCGTAGCCAATTAAAGGCTCACTGCCGCCTCCAAATTATCAAACTTAATGGCTTTTATCATTTTCACTCTCCTAAATGAGTGCATTGACTTGTCATTGCCCAACCATGGCAATTTGTGACCACTTGATACATCCAATAGAGCTTTGTGGAGAGATATCACTAGTAGAGCATTGTGGTGAGCTACCACCATGTTCTTAATCACCGTAGTTATATCTTTGTAGAATTTTGTAAGTTTGCTCATGTCCATTATCAAGTCTTGTATCTTCTCATGCATTGCCTTGTTTCCTAGCTCGAGTCTACTCACCATAGCATTACTAGAAGCCTGCAGCACAAGGAGAAGCATTTCTTTCATCTTGAATTCAAGCTAACTTGCAATGCCTCCACCATACCCAGAGGCCTCACTAGAAGCTCTGTAAGGCTTTCCCTACCATCTGTTGCATAGACAACTTATAAAGCATAAGACTCTGATGGTTTTTATATTGTATTAGGAGTCACATATTTATTCAATAGATATGATGAATCTTGTGAATTGTAGGTTCAACAAAATAACAAACAATATCCTAAATATGCTACAAAAGAATAACAAATAAACACAAATAAACAAACATAACAATTGAAGGATGAATAATGGAATATCCAATATTCCCCCTTATTACATCATTGCTTTTAAGTACTAATAAGTAATAAGAGAATCCTGAAAAGTATCAAACTTCACACATTCAAGAGGCTTGGTGAAGATGCTAGCACATTGTTCCTATGTTGAGTAGTATTGGAGTTGAATGTTGTTTTGTTGAACATGTTCTCGTATGAAGTGACAATCAACTTCAATATGCTTGGTCCGCTCGATTATGAACAAGCTTGAGAACGCTGCAATTGTCACAATAAAGGATTTTGGGTTGGTTTTAAGGTACTTCCTATCCCTCTAATACGTGACGTAGCCAAACTACTTCACAATTTACTGCACTTGCTGCATGATATTCTGCTTCTATTGAGGAAGAAGCAATTGTAGCTTGTTTCTTTCTTCCCCAATAAATAGGAATTGGACCCAAGAAGAAAACAAACCTTGATGTGGATTCCCTATCATCAATAGATCCTGCATAATCTGAATCTGTGTATCCTATTTAGAAGAATTGATCATTCCTTTTATATTTAATTCATGATTCATTGTACCTTGGATATACCTTAGAACTTGCTTTGCTACTTTCCAATGACACATCTTTGGTTCTTGCATGAATTGTGAAAGATAATCAACAACAAACTGATATCTGGTTTAGTGTATGTCAAGTAAACCAAATCTTGCAACACTTTTGTTTGAACAGGGTTGCACGGAGTGTTGTGTTGTAAGCCAATTCAATATTACCTAAAATAGATGACATGAACTATAGGAAAACCAACATTTAAATGTATATTTTTTTAGTGCTGTTTTGCTATAAAACCATGTCATTTGTTTCATTTACCCTGGTCTAGGAGAGCTTCAAAAGGTCCAAGGGTGTTTTTTTGTTCAACTAGGTGACATTTTTAAGGTGTTATTTTTCTTCCTAAAGTATCCTCTCCTTTGCAGCGTGTTGCTGATTTGGGTGATGAGAAATAGGAAAACCAAGCATCTATTTTTAGCTAAAATAATGGCAGGGAATTCTCCAAAATTCCTTCTTCTAGACTCTCAGTTGCTATGTGGAAATAACCATTCTGCATGGAAAACACAAACTTGAGTTTTAGGAGGTTTGAAATGTGGTCACCAACACCACTACATGACATAAGACTAATGTTGATGAGTAGAAGAAATTTGATCAAGCCGACAAGAAGACAAAATTGATCATTATGTTCAGCGTGTTTGATGAACTTCAGCCTTTTATCCGAGACTCGTCCACACCTAAAGATGCCAGGGAGAAGCTTAGGATAGTGTATGAGGTGAAGGATCAGAATCAGATCTGGAATTTGCAGAGTCAGTTACGTGGCCTTAAGACGAAGAAAGGAGAATAGTTGGAATCCTTTCTTAAAAGGATTTCTGAGTTGAGAGCTTCCCTGCAAACATTGGGAGAAGTAATTGATAATGCATTCTTAGTGCCTATTGTTCTATGGGCACTACCTTCCAAATATAAAGTATTTGTGACAACTTTGAATGTCATACAACAAACACCCAATTTTTAAAAGCTTGTGAACCTACTTTAGAAAGAAGAATCTATAAGCTAGGAGCACGATGAGGATGATCATGCAATGACCACATGTCATAAAGGCAAGAAGCCTATGAAGCAATTTGGCGAACCTCCCAAATTTGGTAATTCATGCAGATCTCATAAGAAATGTTCAATTTGTGATAGGATTGGATATGATGTGAAAAATTGTTGGTACAACTCCTTGGCCAAAAAATCATCCAACAATACATCACATATAAAGAAGCCATTTCAAAGTGGAAATAAGCAATGAGAGTAGAAGCACAAAGAAAAACATGACAATGTTGCTAAAGAGGAAGATTCTCCAAAAGAGTAGTATGTGTTTTCTGCCCACCCTTCAGAAGATAGTTCACAATCAACCTTAATTTGATATGTGGACTAAGTGCTACAAGACAAATGACTGGATAGGAGTGGTTTCTCACATTGAAACCTCACCATGGTAAAGTCTCTCTTGGATATGATACCACCTATGACATCCAAGGTACTGGTGACATCTCTTTGCAGTTTGGCAGTTGTAGGCTCAATGAAGTTTTGTATGTGCCAGGACTAACGAAAAATATCCTATCTGTTAATCAATTTTCTTGATCATAACTTGAGAATTGAGCTTGGTAAAATCCAAGATAAAATGGTATGTGTCATCCTTGATAAGTCTAAAAATTCAAAGATTGTTGCACATGTTTTTGAAACTGGTAAAATGTTTAGGCTTGATAAAATTGACAAGATTCAAGCCTTAATGACTAAGGATAGTGACCTTGCTATGTTATGACATCGACGATTAGCACTAGTTATTTACTTACAGTTAGTAAGAAAAGCATGGTTAAAGGGATTCTGTCACTTGAGAAGACAAGTGCTACTTGTTCTAGTTGTATTGCTGGAAAACAACATCGAGCACATTTCTATCCTAGTGAGCATCACACAAGCCAACCTTTGTAGTTAGTGCACACTAATCTGTGAGGGCCCATGACATCTAGTTATAATGGATTCATGTACTTTCAACTTTTTGTCGATGATCACTCAAAGAAAATATACATTAGCAAAGATGTCATTTTTGATGAGAAGAATGATATAACTTCTTCCCTTTCATCACCAGCTCCAGACAATACTCCTATATTCAACTTGGATGGGAATGTTGATAGTCAATCTAATACATCTATAAATGTCGCAATATCTATGCCTAAGTGGTATACTAGTACCATTCATAATGCAAAGCTAGATGGAGTCCTAGACACTTCAACTTTAGGACCAAGGACTTGCAGCATGGCTTGTAATTAGGTAAATCTAGCACTAATGAGTTTAGTTCTTGATAAATTTGAGCCATCTAATATTCAGGAAGGACTAGAATCAAAGCCTTGAAAAGAGGCTATGAATGCAAAGTATCAATCTCCAATGAAAAACAACACTTGGAGCTTGTTGATCTACCACTTGGTATGAAAGAAATTGGATGTAAATAGATATTTAAGGCTAAGGCAGATGGTAGTATAGATAAACATAAGCCTAGACTTGTAGCTAAGGTCATGCCTAGAAAATAGGGATTGAGTATGAGGAGACATTTGCTCTCACAATAAAAATTAAAACCTTTAGAATGTTTTTTCTTTAGCTGCACAATTTGGATGGAGATTATATCAAATGGATGTAAAAAGTGCATTTCTCAATGGAGACCTTAAGGAGGAGGTCTATATGACCCAACTAGAGGGATGCATTGCACCTAGTGAAGAAGAAAGATATGCAAACTTGTTGAGTCCCTATATGTTCTCAAATAGGCTCCTAGAGCTTGGTATATTAAAAGTGATGAACATTTGCTCCAACATGGTTTCAATAGGCATTCATGTGATCCAAATCTCTACCTCAAGGATCAAGGGGGGGGGGAGATTGTGATAATTAATGTATATGTTGATGACCTAGTTATCAGAGGAAGCTCAAAAGCAATGATTGAGACAACCAAAAATCATCTCAATAAGGCATTTGATATGTCAGATCTTGGGCTTCTACACTATTGTCTCGGCTTAGAGTTATGGGAAGCTAATCATCATATCTGTGTATCTCAAAGAAAATATGCCAAGACATTGCTTGAGAAGTTTAGGATGATGGATTCCAAATCCATGCCTACACCTATGGAATCCGGATTGTGGTCATCTATTTAAAATGAATAATGGAATATCCAACAACTGCTAGTAGTTTTCCTTTAAAAATTTTCAGAATTAATGCTCTTGTACAATATTTTCCATTATCCTCTATGTAGTCTTTTCTCAGAACAATTTTACTACCTTCAGAATGTAAGAGCAATGATTGAGCTTTGATATCATGGAGTTGATGAAACAACCATAGGTGCCAACGATCATATCCAAGAAAAACGCCTATCACACAAAAGAGATCAAGCAAAGATAATATGTTCTATAACAACCCTAGAATTTTGTATTGATTGCACAAACAATTAAGTGGGATTGGGATACAATGAATGAATGACTTGCTTTATAGAAAGCAAGAGTGCTAAAAATATCTAAAAACTAACTCAAGCTAAAAATAGTAAACTAGAGCTAGATATGCAAACTAGAAGTGCATGATATAAACAATGTGCAAATTGGAGCCTAACTAGACTAGACTAACCTAAATTTAGGCTCAACTAAGTGAACTTAAGCTAGAGCATGAATGTGCAAACATGTGCTCAATTATGCATGAGAATATTCTTGAGCATGTGCACAATTAATTAAAGCAACATGTGCAAATGTGCCTAATGCAACTAATATGCATGTGCTAATATCCCCTTAAGTGAAACTTAGGTAGTCAAAAAAGCTCTGTGCATGAATGAGTCCCGACAACTAAAATCCTGATTAGGTACCCTTGTACAATGAAAGCCTCTCAAGGTGGAGAAAAGGAGAAAAACCACATGGAAGGAAGAAAATGATCAAGGAGAGATAGTTTCTAAAGAGTTAATCAAAGATAGAATCTTGGTCACAAAATGATGCAGTTAGAAAACATTGCTCATGATGAGTTACCGAGTCTACATGGCACCCAACATGTTGACATGGTGCCTAGTCATCTTCACCGGCTAATCAAAGGTCTTCAAGTCGACATGTCCAGATTCACTCCATTTAGAGAGAGGAATAAAGGGCAAGCTATTTTAAGTGATGAGTTTTAAATCCCTAGTGGACATGTTTCCCCAATTGGTCTACTTGACCCCACTTTCCTACTAGTGGGCACATGGTTTTCTCATTGGTCGACTTGGCCCCACTTTTTTGTGCCACAAAAAGCTATTGTTAGTAAAACCCTAATTAGGGTTCCATCTTGTAATTTGGCCCTTGATTTTAAATCAATATTGGCCATTCATTTGTTGAAGGGACTCTATAAAAGGTCACGCCTTCTCATTTCTAATTCATAGTTAGCTCATTAGAAGTGAAGAGCTCTTGCTCCGTAGAGTAGAAGTAGGATAGAAGGAGAAGACATTTTGTAAGACTTGGAGAAATAAAATTTGATTTCATTGAAGATATAGTAGATTCATGTTTATTTCAACTTGTTGCATGGTATTCTTCCAATTTCTCAATTGGTAGATGAAGTGCTTTGATTTTAATGTAGAATGTAATAGTGTTTGATGAATTTCCGTGGCTCATACTTTTCACATCTTGTTGATAATGAGTTACAATGAAAAGTTAGATGAGCCCTTTTTTATGGATGCTTAACTTCGATCATCAAATGTGCATTGTTCGTTATGATACTGTTCATTATGATATGAAAATTCTTTGCATAACCCTTGGAAGATTGCACCGGTTCTCGTGGAGTCATTGTTGAGCTTGGCAAAGCAGAACTTGGTTTATTTGGAATTTGTCCATTAGAGCATTATCCATTGATATCATTGTCCTTAGGAGTAGATTTAGATCCTTCTAACCCCTTCCTCGTCAATTTTAGTTTATTTCAGTTAAGTTCGTTCAAAGAGAGTAGCATCACAAGGTTGCTACATCCAATGATGAATTTTCGGCCACAACATTAAAGTGTAGAATTATATCAAACATAACTCTCCCTTGGATTACCAGCATACATCAAGCCAAACAAGCTCATATCCAACATAAATTTGCAAGTTTATAGTAGGAACCTTGGAGTCGCCTTTATGATCTTCACAATCTTAGCATACAAGGGTCTTTGCTCAAGAGATGATAGAGTGTCCTTTGGCACTTTATTTTGTGTTGGTGTGGTCATAAAACACCCATCAACACCCCCCCCCCCACCTCTTTGAAGATTTTATATTAGTTTTGAATAAATATAAAAGGCACACACTTTCCCTCCTTTTTAGAATTTGATTTTCTAGTTGCTTTTTTAAATATTTCTGATTTTTGAATAAAGCAATGTTGGAATTTTTAGAAAATCTAATATTTTCTAGAAAAATTTGGAAAAAACTAGAAATATTTTTTTTTGCCTTTTCAACCTTTTGAGCTTATTTCTTTTATTTTTTGGAAAAATAAAGGCTGAAAACCAGATTTTTATTAAATTTTGAGGAAATGTTTTGAAAACCCGGTGATTAAAAATCTCTGTACTTGCATATAGATCAAGAAATTTGAGAAAAAAATGGTACAGATCCCAAGTCAAGAACCTTGGTACCAAAAAGAGGTTTTTCCTCGTCTCAAAATTTATCAAAAAGACAGATGATTTTCATGTTTTTGGCCACTTTGAATTCAGTTGTGACCTTTTGATCCCGAAGTGCGCAGAAAATTCACCCAACGTTGTATCCCTCAAGCATGCAAACAAGAACTTGATAGATTTGACGCCTTGATACCATGTAAGAGCAATGATTGTGCTTTGATACCAGGCAGGAGTTGATGAAACAACCACAGGAGCCAAGGATCATCTCAAGAAAAATGCCTATCACACAAAAGAGATCAAGCAAAGATAATATGCTCTATAACAACCCTAGAGTTTTGTATTGATTGCACAAACAATGAATTGGGATTGGGATTGGGATACAATGAATGAATGACTTGCTTTATAGAAAGCAAGAGTGCTAAAAATATCCAAAAGCTAACTCAAGCTAAAAATAGTAAACTAGAGCTAGATATACAAACTAGAAGTGCATGGTATGCACAATGTGCAAACTGGGGCCTAACTAGACTAGACTAACCTAAATTTAGGCTCAACTAAGTGAACTTAAGCTAGAGCATGAATGTGCAAACATATGCTCAATTATGCATAATAATATGCATGAGAATAGTCTTGAGCATGTGCACAATTAATTGAAACAACATATTCAAATGTGCCTAATGCAACTAATATGCATGCTCTAACACAGAATGGTTGCACTTGAACAATTGAAAATTTTCCTCAACCTATGATTGGAGACTCATCCTTGGTGGAGCGGGTCTCTTGACAAACCCCTCCCGATCATGACAAAAGTTCCAATAGTCAACCATAAAAATCACACTAGAATCTCAAGTTCAACTAAATATGGAAATAGAGATGCTGCACTCCAAATGAAAATTATTATCAGATGGGATGAGTCCATATTCCTTAAAACTATAAGCATGGTGCTCATTAAAGCACATAAAAAACAGCTAAGCCTCATACATATCCAAGTCTATACATGCAAGAGGTACATATCACATTCCATCAACCATCTGCCACCTACAATGCTTAAGTAAGAATAATAGAAATCCTATGAGAGAAATTATAGGATGACATTCATTCAAGTTGGCCAATCTTTGGCAATAAGCTTTGCTAGTCCATTATGTTCATTCATATCACGATTTTCAGTGAATGAGTTACTAAGTTTAACTCCCTTGCTTGTTAAAATATTGGCCACCCTATTCTTCTGTCTGTAACAGTGAACAACTACCTTATAAATTTTACTTTTCAGAATAATTCTTCCAGAATGAATTGGGGCTACTAGTTAGGGCAGAAAGTTTTTCAACATGTTTGTGACAATTAATAAGTGTCCTTATATTGTTAAGTTTCAACAACCTTTAGAATACTCTATAACTATTCCCACTAATAGAGCCTCCCTTTCAGCTTTGTTAATAGTTTTGTGCCCCAAATGATGAGCTCCACCAAACACAAAGGCACGCTTACAGTCCCAAAACACATACCTTGCCCCTATTGGATAGGGATTGCCTCAAGAGGCCTTATAAAAAATAAAGCTTCCCCCCTTCCCACAGGGCTTCCATTTCTCTTTTCTTTTATTATTCTCAGGAACAACTAACCCATTAATGGGATCAAGACTTATAATGGTAAGGATAAAGGAATAAGTGATTTGATGGTATCTAATTTGAAACAGAACATAAGACTAGGCTTTAGATTGGAACATTCCAATTTACCATCCCTCTCCACAAATTCGATATGATCTAACAGAAGGAGAGCGACCTGTTTCTAAGAAAAGGGATGTATCACAGCTCCCAACTCGTAGTTTTCATGTCTTGGTGCAATTAAAAATCAGATATCATGTTGTGTCACTGATTCAGTAGATTTCTGAGGAATAAGAGCTGGGAATGGTAAATATGCTGAAGTTAGATGTTCATAGTTTAAATAATAAATACAAGTACTTAGCTCTTAGTTCAATGTCTACCAGATCAGAATCCACAAAAATTGTGCTCTTTGTTAGGATTGTTTGTGCAATTATAGAATTGATCACACGAGTGTGAATGTGAACTAGACCTGCAAATCTGACCTTTGCTAAATTTGAGAAGTTCACACTCAGCACGCCATAAATTTCTCAGTCTATATCTACATAAAAACTGAGTTTGCATAACTGGGAGTTTGCCCATGACAAGGATAATTACTCCATGTCAAACTCCTATAAGGACGTTGTGTCAACTTTTGAACAAGATGGTCAACATCAAGCAGTTTTGAAGTATGCCCTAGGATTTTGTTGTAGTGTTCATATCACTAGATGATAATTCTTAGGTTTGCAATGTGTACTAGGTGTTCAATTCATGTGTTTTCTAGCTGTTCTAAATGAATTAGGGTTTGTTGTTCAATACACCACCCTAGCCTGTAATTTATTATTTAACTATTGTGCATTTCAAGGTAGCTCATAATGGTCAATTGGAGGGAAAACATTTGGACCCAATTTTGAATATGATTTTTGAAGCAAAGGGATCATATTTGTAAGTGCACAATTGATTTAAATCACCTTTGCCATTGCAAACTTGATCTCAAACAAGAAAGGATGATTGAGGGCCATGTCTCAACGTTGGGAATAAGTGCAAATGGGAACAAAATCTAAGATCAAGTTACTATGAATGTTTTACAAGAGAAGATGATTAGTTGTCCGTTGATGTCTCAAGCACATTTTAGTTACTTCTAAAACAAACTTACAACCTTCAATGCATGTTTGGTTTATGACATGTCCATCTAAGATTTGCAAAAAACAAGAAGCATTTATGTTTTGAGATGCTCGAGCAATTAGGATTAAGTGCAAATGTCATGCCTGCACACTAAAAGAGATCATGGCCAGGGCTTTAACTGTACTACTGCTAACAATGAACTACCATTAGAAAAGATCAAAAGTTAAAACCTTATTGTCTAATATAGTTTTCAAAGCTCAGATTTATCTAAAGTTTTCAAGCCATTTGTCTAGACCATAATATGCAAAGTCAGCAAGTACTTGGCGAGTCTTTGAGTACTCACCATTATTTTCTTGCCTTGAGTTTTAGCGAAGTAAACTTAAAAGTTTGTCACCAAGTTTTTGGCAAGTTTGGAAGAGTTTTATGGCTAGTACTCATAGGGTACTCAATGAGGACCCTAAAGCTTGCGTTGAGCATAAAAAATGTTGATAGATCCTCTAAAAAGTTATTTTTTTTTCATTTGAAGTATTGTTTTGTGCCTTATAAAAAAATATGAAAATGGTGTGCACCATGAAGGTTTGTGTGGCTTTGAAGGTCTTCATTTGGGCTTTTGGTGGCATGGGCCCTGCCCCTCAATCCCACCCTATATCACATCAAGGAATGCTCTATGGGCATTGCCCTTGGATCCTACCCTTGGATCCTACAAGGGGCACTACCTTGACACCATTGGGGATGTTGCAGCTATGCCCATACAGAGGGTGTTGCCCCTCAACCTTGTTGGAGGCAGTGCCCCTAGACGCTCACAAGGCATTTCCCTCAGACCCCTATCAAACTCACTTTATATGCTTTGTAGTTTTATTTTATATAAAATTTATATAATTTTTAAAAAGTTGAGTTTTTCCTTTCAGAAATTGAAGTATTTTTCAAGTTGCTACGTTTTTGCCAAGTCAAATTTTTTTGGTTTACCAAGGTTGAGTTTAAAAACTATGGTCTAGATCTTTTTGACACTAAGAAAAGACAACTCACATTCATCTTTTATGCTGTATCTATGCCATCAACGTTGAAACTTGGTTGCAACAAAGGTACACATTACTTAGTATGAGTCCACAATAATTGTAATTATAAGGTTGACCAAGCAATAGACCAATGATTCATCATTACCACGGCAACTACAAAATACTTATACCCTATTGCGAATCTTTGCATGCTCACATTTGAAATCACAGGCAGGATTATCTTGTTTCATACATTGAACAACTCGTTTAGTATGCAAGGATTGCTACAGACAAAGTTGGCATGCTATAGTCATTATATTTGTAAATGTAAGTTAAGTCATAGTCAGCAGAAAATACAAAATGCAAAAATTTATCAATCATGCACTACACAAGCAACTCATAGAACAGTTCCATTTATTAGTATCCAAGCTGCGCTCAAAATGGAATATGGTCAGTCATTTTTTTACCCAATCGTTCCTCTTTGTTAATTAGTTTGATAGCAGAACTTGCAATTCTGAAGGATTCAAGGAAACTTTAATAATAAAACCCTCACTTGAATACACAGCATGTCTTTATTAACTCGTGCACGTATATATGAACATCATAATTCCTATTCAATCACCCAGGATCTCAGAGGTTATATGTTGTCTATGATGAATGTCTTATCAATGTTATCATATGAATATTTGAAATTTCCAATACTTTGCTCGCTTACTAGTCCCCAAAGCCTTGCCCCTGGTCACCGGTGTTATAATGAGGGATGCTTACTCCACTCATAGTATAGGGGATACTGATGCTCCAGATCCCAATGGGTGGATGGGGGGAGATAGAGAGGGCCTCCTATCCCCCCAACAACTAATCTACCTCCCTGCAGGCTTTGAAGAAAACCCATCTTGGAAACGTGTTCCCCTTTACCTTATTGTCCTTGTCTTGGATACTTGGGGGAGCATAAGTCTACTTCTTTCAGATTGTTTTAGTTGTTTTAATTGTCCCCCATTACCTGCCATGCCATACCCAAAATTAGGAATTTTTTTCTGTTTCTAAAAGCATGTACCACCAATCCATGGGCCAATATACATCAAGCAGGCTTCTTTTGACTTGAAAAAGCCTATCATTTTGGTAAGTGGTTTTAGAATCATGACTATTAGGAGGCTCTTTTCTTTCCAAGTCTCGAATTTAAATAAATACGCTTGGATCTAGTGCACACACTTATTGGTGATATTTTCTTAAGAAAATTGTAAGACTAATGGAAAACGCTGCAGGCAGATATTCTCTCCCAATAATATCCTCTGCAAATATGACACTACTTAAGGCATGTAGTCAAAGATGAATTAATTCTAGCACCTCAAATTCACCAACACTCCAAATTTGAATTCTTCACCTCTGATCTTGATTCTTCAATTATTACATGAAAAAATATCACCAACCATTGTGTGCATTTACCCTTCATCAATTTTCTCTGCAATGGCAAGATAAATAATTAAATGAGTATAGATCTGTTTTTACTCCAAGGTTCCATGGGTTTCTAGGTATAGACTAATGATTTGCAGCAATAATATATGACAAGTTGAACCTGTAATCCGAATCCATCTTTAAGAGTAATATATATTCAATTTTTGTGCTTGTTTGCAAATTTTTTTTCCAGGATAGTATATTACCGAATAGAAGACACCACTCGCCATACACACTGGTCAGCCTGGCATAACTTCCACAATGTGATATGTGGGACAGCCCAAGAAATGGACAAGTATTTAGAAGTTGTTGGACAAACAGATTGTAAGGTGATGATCTTGCATGGAAAAGAGGATAAAGTAGTTCCTGTAGACTGCAGCTTAGCAATAAACTCAAGAGTTCGCAAATGTAAGCTGAAAGTGTTGGATAATGCTGATCATGTGACTGGCATTATGGGTCGTGAGAGAATGCTTGCAAGAGAATTGGAAGATTTGTGGGCATCTTGTGAATGATTTGATGAAAATTCTCATTAATTTTGCCTCAGATTCTTTTAATAGATATCATTTTCTTTTGGAAAAATGCATTAAGATTTCTTAGTTTGACAGATCAGTTTCATTTTATGCCTTTCTAGGGGTTAATATGCTGTATTATTTTAACTCTCTGGGAGGTTTACAATTTTATCAATCCAGTTTTTTTCATGAGTTAATATGATAAATTGGAAAACTTATTACAGATATGTTTCTGATTTCAAATTTTTTGTCATTGACCTATACTAAAAATGTATCCTTTTGACCACAACTTTGATGTTATAGCACATCAAATTTAATATGTCACGAGGAGAGGATAATGTGCATGAAACTCCACCAGACTCCTATAATTTATTGCACATTCATAAGGCCTGAATAGAGTAATAGTTTGAATTGATTGCATACTTCTAAAGTATAATAATATAAATTGGTTGTATGCATGTTAAGGTGTGTATGGTATACAAATTTGAATGCTCTAACAATGCATTCTAAAATATATAGCTAAAATTAAAAATATTGATCCACAGACTTGGGATCCACGAGGAATATGGACTTTGGAAATATATCTGGAGATAAATCTTGGTGCTGATATCAAAAAATATTTAGGTAATTAAATGTAAGCACTAATCTTTTACAGCTGCATTTAATCTGGAAACCTGTAAATTTGGCTTGTTATCCTCGAAGGTTTTTATCAAGAAATCAGTTCTTGCCAGCAAAGAAAACAAGAATGATGAATGCCAATAAGATGGAGATTGGTAAGCAGGAGATATTTTCCACAGCAAGTCAAATTGTGATATTGCTATCAGGGATCCAACTGTGTAGCTTTTGAGTCAAACATGGGTCAATGAGTTTGACTCAAACAACTACACAGTTGAATCCTGATAGCAATATCACAAGATGGAGATTGGTAAATTGCAAATAAGATAACCATCACATGACGATCCTCTAATATTTGATGTATTTGACAAACATTAAAATATATTAATGTAGAGCTAAAAAAGGCTAGGGAAAGATCATCTTTTGATTAACAACAAGAACCACGTAATGGCGAGTACTTGTCTTATAGTATTCATATAAAAGGAATAATTATTAAAATAAATAATGTATTATTATTTTATTTTTAATTTTTTTTATCATTAATAGATAAAAAATTTAATTAATTATCAAATAATTTAATATTAAGTAACCAGGAGGTATTTTTCCACAGCAAGTCAATTTGTGATATTGCTATTAGGATTCAATTGTATAGTTTTTGAGTCAAACTCATTGACCCATGTTTCATGAGTAGTGATTCACAAGGACCCATCTCCCATGAGAATGAATGGAAGACTAAGCACTCATTGTATCTAGGTAATGCTCATAGGGGTGAAGCATCGGGTCAACCTTCAACAAGCTAAGTAGGCTTAACCTTGAAGGAAACTTCATGGTTAAGCGTGCTTGAGTTGGAGCAATGCTGGGATGGGTGACCTCTCAGGAAGGCCCAATGCTTCACCCCTGTGAGCATCACCTAGATGCAATGAGTGTTGAGTGTTCCATTCATTCTCATGAGAGACGGGGTCTTGTGAACCATTACTCATGAAATATGGGTCAATGAGTTTGACTGGAAAACTACACAATTGAATCCTGATAGCAATGCCATACAATTAAGTAACTAAAAAATACATCTCAATAATAAATGTATTGATATATAACTAAGTTCCCGGTTTGGATTCTAGTACGGATGCAGGTTCAAGATTCGGGTTCGAAATTTGTCCAATTTTTTTTTGGGTTGGGTTCATATTCGTTTTGGATTCCTCTGTTCAAGAATATATATATATATATATATATATATATATATATATATATAAGCAATATTATCAGCTTCATTAATAATTCTAGTATAAGACGACGATCCCATTTGGTCTACTTGTTGATCTCGTGCTAATTTAAAGTCATGTGAATACCTCGAATAGTTAATACCTGTAGTAGTTAACACTTATAACAAATTGTTGTTCGCCAGTAGCAGTCTATTGACACCTGCAGAAATCTGTATAATGCTTGTAGCCAATAACTAGACTCTTTTAGCGGGTCTGTGATTCCCTGTTAGCTTTGCTATTGGCATCCTATGCCGTGTTGCACAGGGTATTTTCAGGCTTCAACCTCTTACAAAAGCCCCAACTAGAAAGTCACTAGATTCAAACTTCCACATCAAATGCATATATATGCACAAATGACATATAAAACAACCTTTTTGGTTTTTCTAGTGGTAACTTTTAGGGTTGGAGGGTTGAATAGACCTAAGTTGGCAAAAAAACTTTATGAAAAAGTCAAAGAAAATGATGTTTTCAATCAAATTTGCCAAAAATTCGCCCAAAATTCTTTCTCGATTCCTGCGTCTGATTCAAAAGTCTTCCAAATTCATCCAAAATTCCTCTAGGGTCCCCTTGAGAGAATTTTGAGCGAATTCGAACCGAATTCGACTTTGCAGCGAACCAAATCTCGCATTCCTGCAAGGAGGAGCGAATGTGCTAATTTAGATATATAACAAATATATTATATAAAATAACATATAAACCGATTTTGATTAATTATCAACAAACTAAATATAAAAATGAATTTATCAATTCTAATTACATAATAATATTTTTATATGCAAAAATAATTTTTTGTTGCACATCCAAATTTGTGAATAGAAATGGGTTTTCAACAAAGTGGTTATTAGATTATATTCTTAAAATCCAAATAAGTAGACAAAGTTTATAACATTCCAATGACATACATATCAATATTCCAATTTTAAACAAACTTTACCTAGTGAGCAGAACCATTCCATTTTCACATTCAATTAAGAACTTGGCAGCAAAATGTTGTCATAAGGTTAATTGCTTTGGTAGTTTTACTAATGAGGTATGTATCAAAAAAGAACTGAGAAAATAAATAAAAAGGATATTAAGCCAAAAATTAGTTTTTTCTAGATCCTTAGTTTCTGGTAACATTGAGATTTTCCCTTGTGCAAAAGGGTTTTTTTTATTGTTTTTTATTCTTCTTCTGAAGACTGAGATTTGGTGCTGAGCAAGTTGTGGGTTTGGGAGATACTCTCTCTTGGCCAAATCCTGGACAATCTCCTTTAACCCTCTTACTGAACCACTTAGAGTGCGTCTAGTGTGGGTTCGTCTCACAAATCTTCCCCTTTATTTTTGGGAGAATTCTAGTTTTGAGACCATCGACAACTCTATTGGTCGTTTCTTATATTCTCTTCCAGATCTTCATCGTTAGGTGACAAATTCGTGGAGATCCTTAGTTTTTGGTAACATTGAGCTTTTCCATTTTCAAAAGGGTTTTTTATTGTTTTTTTTTTCTTCTGAAGACCGAGAATTGGTGTTGAACAAGTTGTGGGTTTGGGGGATTCACTCTCTCAACCAAACACTTGATAGTCTCCTTTAACCCTCTTACTGAACCAATTAGTGTGCGTCCAGTGTTGGTTCATCTCACAAATTTTCTCCTTCATTTTTTTGGGAGAATTCTAGTTTTGAGACCATTGACAACTCTATTGGTTGTTTCTTATAGGTGGATGAGGCTATGGTTGCTATGGGCCTGTCTACCCTCGCTCGCATTTGGGTTGACATTGACATCTTCACACCTCTTTTGAGGGATGTGGTTCTCATGGTTGGGGATAGGCCATGGACTCAATCGTTGGATTTTGAAGGCCTCCCCTTTCAATGTTGGTGGTGCTTCTCTACTGGTCACCAGGCTACAAATTGTTCTCTCGTGTCATAAAGGTGTTGGCACTTGGTGGAAGGACGCTAATGATGATCATTTAACCATCCTAGCCTCCAATTATTCCTTTGATGACTCTTCACAAGTAGATGATAACTTCCCTCAAGGTGATGGTCATGTTGCTGATTTGGCCTCCTCAGACCCGATGGACTTGACTCCACCTCTTGATGTTGGTGCAGCCCCTGCTGGCCGTGTAAACTTTCCTTCGATTGCTACTCCTGATCTGCTCCAACCTTTGGTTGATGATGTGCAAATTTGCTAGCACTTTTCACCTTGTGCTAACAACCTCACGAAGAGGGTCCCACCTCACCCTTGTGGAGGGGATCCTAGTGATAGTATTGTCTGTAGGATTGTCTGTCCGCGAAGGAAAAATCTCTCTTCAGTCTCTCATTCTCCTTCCCGTGTTGTGGGTGAGTTGTCTACCCACTCTTGATGTAGATTACTCCCTGTGTTGCTAGCGTGCTATTAATGGTTTGCTTTTGACCTAGTTGTAAATGACTATTTTGGTTAGTAGATTTTATGCCCTTAGACTGTAGTTTTGTAAGGGACAACACCCTTGTTTTGCTGTTGATTAATATAAAAAATAAATTTGACAACATTTGTATCTTATATCATTTGCTGATTCATGTATTGCTTCAAAGAATCATATAATGATTTATGGGCATCTATGTACTTTGAGTATCACAAAAGTCTAAATCGAAATAAAAATAAAGAACACGAAACATAGCATGCCTTTTCTCCTTGTTCACCTTGTTTAATTTCTTCAATTTATGCTCAACTCTGTTATACTTTACATAAAAACCAATATTTAATAAATGAAAAACTTGTCTTTATCGTTTTCCTTGACACTACAAAGATACATGGAGAAAAAAGCTACCCAACACCCAAAATGGATCCATCATCCATCGTAACCCGAACCACCCTCAAAAGATTACCTCAAATACCCACTCACCATAAAATCCCTTCTTTTTTCATTTTGTTGTAGATGAACAAGTTATGATCTTCAATACCTTTAGCCTCTGTAACTTTCAGCCTTTTCCAAGCATTACATGTTCGTTAGATTTACCTACACTTAAACATTGGGTTTTTGCATACTATATAGTTTTAGGTTTTTGCATACTATATAGTTTTAGGTTTTTGCATGCTATATTGTTTTCTTGCTCCAATAGCATAGATTCTAAATAACTTTAATATGAGGGAAAAAAGTATATTGAGCTGCATTTGTAGTCTCGACATCTCTTTCTATTAGGAAATGCAATTTGAAAAGTCTTCTTCACAGTTTTTTCCAAAAGATTTTCAAAAATATTTTAAGCATTGCTAAACATTAATGCTCTTACCTTTGATATGCGTTCAGCTCAACCTTCAGTTACTTTTCTTCTATTACATCAGAGATCTTCCATCAAAATATGAACTTTGTTTTGTATGTTTCAAGTGTTTCTATTCTTGTGCCTGGTTACAGGGAGAAAGTATCTGAGATGTCTCATTCCATTATTACTTATCCTTATTCTTAGATCTTTCATTCATCACTTTGATTTAAATTTGTGGTTTGTAACTGATTAAGCTACTTCTATGTGCACATTTGTCTATCATACTGGAATGGATGAGGGAATTTTAATAACATCTGCGAGACCCCATGGTCTAAGTATTTCAGATGTCTAATTCCATTATTACATTTTTTTTATTTTTTATTTTAAGTGTTTCTATTCTTGTGTCTGGTTATAAAGAGAAAGTATTTCAGATGTCTAATTTCATTATTACTTATCCTAATTCTCAAATCTTTCATTCACCATTTTGATTTAGACTTGTGGGTTCATAATTGACTTAGGCTACTTTAACTTGCACATTTGTCTAGCATATTTGTCTAACAAACTGGAAGAAGACTTGTTATCATATTTTCCCTTTCTCAAAGACTCTTTCTAGTTTAGCTTCATCCTCAACCAAGTTCTAACATATTTGGATTAGAATGTAATCTCTTGAGATGTATATTGGTCAAAAACACCTTGAGCTAACGACCAAGGTACATTGTGTAGTGGAATAATCACAACTCACCAAAACAAATTATAATGATTATAGAATATTTTAGATTTAATTGTAATGAAGAAAAATATTAAATAGATAGTATTTAATTGAAACAAGAAAATGAGAAGCAATCAAATGAATGTTTTATAATTTAAAAATACAATGCTTATCATTTTGGTCATTCTTGGGGTGAAAATGTTTATCATATGAATTGATTTGAATTTGAGTATGTACAATATAAACTCTACTAAATTTCTATATATGTGATTTGTAAAACACGTAGGTTATGCTTCATTTGATTGTCAATAATGAATTTTTTGTGTCCATTCACTTTTGGAAACCTTCATTTATCATATAGCATCTCTAAATTTAATTGAAATGCAATAAACACATTTGCATTATAATGATTGGAATCACAACCTTATAACTTCTATATTATATTTTTGTCCTCATTTTGGTGTGAGTGTTTTTAATAGTTTCAGGTTCAATTATACCTATTTCTAATAATCTTGGTGATTATAGATTAATAATGCAAACTCCTCAACCCTTAGAGAAACACCTCTAACCACCTCTAGGAAGTACAACCTATAACATGCAGGGTCATCTCTGTCCTAAGGAAGCCCTTAATCTTGTGGATTCTTCAAACCAAACATCACTGCTTATAATTTTCCTTAACAATATTTTGTAGTTATTTGTTTTAAAACTTAGTACAAGTCCACATTTAAGCCTCTTTTTCTAACATTTTATCAATTAGACATCATTTAAAACCTACTTTCCTCTCTCCACTTCAAAAAGGCAAACTCTAGGCACATCATCAAGGAAATATGGAAACATGTTGATAAACAAAGATTAGAAGCTACATAGTCTCTCGTAAGGCCTTAAGTTAGGTTATCCTTTAGTTTTCCTTTCCCAATACAATTGTTATATAATATTCCTCATATTAACATTATTTTGAACTAATTGAAACCCTTGATTTCATGCCCAATGTAAAAATATCGATCCATAAAAACCTTTTCTAAAATTTAAGCTTACCATCTTCCTTATTTATCCTTGTATCACCTTTTACAACTCCCTCTGTCCTCCATCATAATCACACACTATCTTGCCTTAGTTCGACCTCATAGAGAATTTTTATTTAAGCTAATCATTGCAAGCATCATATGTTAGACACCATTACTAGCTCTATATGCACACTTTCCAATCTCAAATTAGTGTTTACGAGGAAAAGTGAAAATATATTCAATATAAAAATGTTGTAGTAATCTCCTAAACAACACAAACAATTTCTCTTATCCCTATATTCAAATATTATCTCTTGTTCGGGAATGCACATAAGTTTATTGCATGTTAGGGATAAGGTCTCAAAATGAAGAAGCTTACCAGAAAAAAATGAGAGTAATATTGAGCTAAAGGTTATTAATGTCGTGTAGGTCATTTACACCCACTAGAGTAATAATCGCGTGCCACATTCATAGAAATTGTCAAATTTCTTTCATATTTCACCTACACTTGCATAGAGTTTACAATATAAAAACCGTATAACCTTTACGATTTGTACTCTATGGTTCATTCTCATTTAATTTCAATTCCCATAACATTTCAAGTTTCACTTAGCCACCTTGTCATATCCTTTACCTTAATCTAAGTGCTAATTATTTTATTCTCTGCATCTTTCTCAAATTCAATGCTCTTTCTAACATCTCACCTAATCTTCCTTTTTCCCTAATTACTTTCATTATCTTTTATCCTTATTAGATACTACTATGACTATAGAAATGTTTCCATAATTGTGCATTTATCCCAATTTTTTTAAAAATAGGATATCTAATGAAATGCAACATGATTTTTTTTAATGCAATATAAATAATTCATTTGCTATCACTTGAAGTCATATATTGTCATCTTTGAAACAAAAGTCTATTAATTTAGGAGTAATGACCAATAATTAGGTAGAATTTAGGGCAACTCTAATAGGATTAGAATGTGGAAGAGAACTTCTATGTCCCTGGGTGCATTTGGAAGGGGATTTGTTAATAACGATAAATGCAATATGACATAAATCAACTCCAAATTGAAAATTATATAAGTAGATAAAACCAATATAGAATTTGGAAAAACTATTCTCCTTAATATTAAATCATCATCATATTATATATAATTATTATTATTATTTGTTTTTGAAAAGAGGGTTAAATGCTTTGACTCAAAGCTATGAACTGGTGAAGCCACAAATGGGGGACACTGGCTATGGGGTAGGAAATTTGCACTAGCCTCATTAGCTCCTGGATGATTGACTCTTACTTACGGTGTACCGACCCCTGCATTGTCCGTCACATCATAGATTAGACATTATTTTTTGGTTTAATTTACTTTGGTAGAATTTATTTTTAAATTATGAATTTTTTTGTTTTGGCTGTGTATTTTGATGATCATTTCTTTTATTTTAATGATTTTTAATGTTTTAAATTGATAGTGTTTTGTTTGATGTTTTTAATTATTTATAATACAATATGTTTTAATTATTTTTAAAATTTTAATTATTTATATTTTAAAGATTTTTAATAGTTAATATTTTTAATTATTTATATAATAAAATCAATAATCCTTATTTTTGATTAAGGTAAAAGCAGGTTTTGAAGGGCCCTCGAAACCTTGTACACAAAAGGAACTTAAGATAGAGCAATGAAACCTGAACAAAAGGCCTAAGAGAGACACACTCACTGAGAACTCAAAATTTTTTCCCAAGACGAAACTGAAAATGAAACATTAGAGAACAACAACGGTATGAGAGAGAACTATCCTTTCATCCCCTTCTTATGGGACCGAAGGGTCATATCAAACCAAGAAGAGGGCCTCTTAAAGTTTTTTCCTTTAACAGTAACCAAACCCTCTTCAACTCTAGCAACCTCATCCTGCTAGCGCAATGAATCTAAAGCTGAAGAACCAACTCCCAGCTATGGAGTAGAATCTACCAGCGACACTTCCAGCATAGGGCTATCTTTAGCCCCAGCCAAAGTTCTATCATTCAATAGATCTTTCGAACCAGAGCTATCATGAGCCAAAACACTAACAGAACCAGCTGAAACAATGCCCACAGACCCACCAACAACATCAACTAGTGAAGAAAGAGCATATTCAGCTCCAACAGACACAAAATTCATCTTCCCAGGCTGAGAGGAGCCTTTCAGAACAGTGTAATGTTGAGTGGAAACAACCTTCCACCAAGAGGGAGAATATCTCTTTTCTTGAAATCCAAGTCACATTGGGCTGAAATGTGGCAAGTCTTAAAACATTTACAACATTTGAAGGGAATACCCTCATAGTCAAGCTGCTGGATCCAAGATCCTAAGGTTGATTCAATTTTAATTTCAGTCAGGAGACCCATCGAAATGTCAAGATCAACTAAAATGCATGCAAAAGTGGAATGATATATGTTGAAGAAATCGTGATCCAACAACAAAAAGTCCCCCAAAGCCTCACCCACTTCCTCAAGGATGGAATCATGCCAAAGATGAAGAGGAAGGTTAGGGAGTCTAACCCATACAGGGATCTTACTGAAGACTTCAGGTGAAGGATTAAAATCCGGATGCTAGGGCTTTACCATAAGCATAAATTGATCAGCCTCCCAGGAAAAAGAGTGATTACACATAATCTTGGTTCTATCCTCAGCAATGAAGAACCCCTTAGCCATAGGAAAGATATGAACAATTCCTGATAGCAATGGTTCCCATTTACGGGTGACCCAGTCATGCAATAGGGGGATGCAAGGCTATAATCCCTAAAAATGACAAATCAGTCTGTAGAATTTAAAAATCTCAGTACTGTTCTCCAAATCCCCTTCAGCCTCTAAAGAAAGCTTGACCGAGAGAGAACCACACATAGGAACCAGAGTAGAAATCCTAGGTCCTTTCTCAACCACCATAGGCTTGGACACGATCTTAGCAAAAGACTCCCCCAGGACCTCTGAGCCCAAAGAAGCGAGGCCAGAAGCCTTGATAGATGAAGAACTCATCGACAAAACCCTAACTGCCACCACAAAAGGCATAGGAATAGGCTGCGCATCAGCATAAGGAATCTGCACAGGCAAGGTACACAACACAAAAGCTCCCACTAAAGAAGGCCATGGAAGGCAGCGCGTGCATGAGGGGTATCGCGAGCAGGAGGGGCCACGCTCGCGGGGGAAGAATCCACAACATTCCGCTCAGGGAAGGGAATCCGGTGCACGCATTTTGGCTTCGTTAATTGTTTTAGTCCTAATAATCCTTGTTATTAGCAGTATAATGGAATACATTATATTCTAAATAATTAATAATAATAATTAGTAAATTATTTTTTGATAAAAAGGATACATAAAATATGTATAAATATTTTTTTTCATAAGGAGTACAATTTAGCACTATCATGACAACTATCATAAGGGATATAAATATTTTTTTCATAAGGAATATAAATATTTTTTTTCATAAGGAACAGCTAACACTATCATGCCAACTAAATCTAAACAAATTACTAAAAAATAGTATAATTTTTAATGTTTATAATAATTGAATTTTCCCATGTCTTTGTAGTTATGTGTAGCTAATAAAATGTTGTTTGTATAGCTATAACAGTCTAGGCAATTGTTTTGTACTTGTATACTACCATCATTTGTATTTATAATATAAATTTATTCTATAATCCAAGAATAAAATTATGGTCTCCTTTGGAATTGATTTTTTCTATGTATGGTCTAATTAAATATTGTGCAAATTATACATAATATATTCTTTTTGTTTTTGAGAAACGAAACTTTTAGTTTTAAATTTGTATTCATATTTATAGTCAAACTTCAGAATGTGAATACATTATTTCTAAGAATATAGAATGAGTGTTAATTGTTCTATTCATTCCCATGAGAGATGTGTTCTTGTGAACCATTACTCATGAAACATGAGTCAACGAGTTTGACTCAAAAATTACACATGTGATAATAAAATCGTATATAAAATTCATAAAAACATAGTTACAATAAATTACATAGATCTAATAAAACATAATCAATTTTAAAATAATTTTTTTCAAAGTAAATTAAACACAATCTAATCTATAATGTGACGAACATGTAGGGCAGGTACACTGTACATAGGAGTCAGTGCCCAAATGGGGGACCTCATCTGCAATGAGATTTGAACCTTGATGACAAGAACAACAACACAACAACTTAGCTATCATAACATGCCAACATTGACATATATAATAATAATTTAATATTAATTACAATATCAAAATATGATAATGATTTAATATTAATTATATTATAATACTATAACAATTTTTTAAGTAAAAAAATAATAAATATAATATCTTTTAAATAAAAAATATAAATATAAATATACTAATATATATAACTAACTGAATCCGAAAAATTAGCACCATAAAAGATTCGCTTTTTACTAATTTTGTAATTTCATCTTCAAATTTGGAATTCATATCTATGGCTGGTATGTACGGGAACTATGCTAGTCACTCATTATAAATGATTTTTCTTAACTTTTTAGAGTTAATATGTTATTTTTAATTAAAATATAATAAACCAAACTAAGTAGTATAAGTCAAATTCACGTGAGTTTATTGAAGATTTGAATACCGTATATTTGAAGATTTGCTTTGTCCTCCCACCAACCCCATCCTTGGATAAACTTTATAAATTAATCGACTTTGTTAGGTGTAATGGAATAAGTTAAGATTTGAAAGTGGCCTCCATTTAAAGGGTGCCCATTTGTTTAACCCATTATTTATTCCCACTTCTTCACCAATCTTATTTAAGGTCTATTGTTACTTATGAAATAAATAAATCAAGCCTTAGAAATTTAAAAAGTTGAGATTGAAAATGCCTATTATTTAGAAAAAATAATGATATTATTTGATTTTGGTGCAATGTTGACGTTGTGATTGAAATTGTTGGAAATAAGGATCTCTAGTCTAAGCATGCAAATTAGGGATCAAACCTACTTCTATCAACGATTTTATTAAGGACGATTTTATTAAGGAATAATTCAATCACGCTAACTTCAAACCAATTGATCAGCTCTGTAAGAGCTGGACACAAGTGAAAGAGTTGATTGAATTATCATTTTTTGTTAATTGATTGATGTGATTGGATAAAATGCAACAAGAATTAGGTGAAAAGATGTGAAATTGCACATAATTTGCATAAATAGCAAGTCACATGTCTAATTAGCCAACAATTAAACAAACAACTTAAATTTAACTAGTAGCTAGGTCAATACATAAAAATTCAATTTGAAGATAAATGCACTTAGTTTTAGGAATAAGATGAAGAAACATTACTAATGTTGAGTTATAATCTTTTGGCATATGTACAAAAAAATAATGCTACCAATCTAGATGTCTCATGCTTTATACAAACTTAGAATTTTTTAATTTGGTTGTGAGAGAAATAATAGATAGAATGTCTATAAAAATTCATCCACCTTTGGCTTCCTTGTATATGAATATATCAAGGTGGTCTTGACAACACCTTTGGGGAAGATTTTCAAATTGGAAGGATAAAGATCTACTAGGCAACACTCTAGATAAATTAACTTTATTTCTTTGAACAAATGATCAATCCAAGTGTTCTCTAAATATGATTATTGATAGCATTAATCATAGATTAAATGTTTTTAAATACAAAGACATATCTCAACTATTTACAAAACCATATGTTAATTCGACTTACAATAGCTAGTAAAAAGAGGCAAGCAAGTTGAAATTTGAATTTCAAGATGTGGATTTCATGTTTAATCCCACGTCCCTCAATACTGCATTTTGTTCAATCCTAAGTGGAAAATAAGTGAATTAGATAGGAAAATGATCATATCATCATATGAAACAAATACATAAAAGTATGTGTGATTAGCATTATAATACTAATTAAAAATAACAAATATATATGCATATAAATATGAGGAAATAAAAATAACCTAAGCTTGAGGTGTGAACCAAACTTAACAGAAAAATGTATCGCTTATAAATATATAATTATATTAAAACATTCCATCAAAATGATTCAAAATTAAATAAAAAATAACACAAGTACACAAATTTCACCATTATAAAACTAGCAATCTCAATTTGGTGTGCAATGGTTACGTCGAAGAAGTGTGGAGGATTAATTAAAGAAAATTATTTATTCTAACATATATTTGTGTAGTACATGAAGTCAATTAACAAGTCATTTAGTAAATGATTTTTCTTCTGTGCAACAAAGGTCTCAATGGAGATGGGAAAACTTCAAATCCTTAATAGTAAATCATCATCATATTATATATAATAATAATTTTTTTTTTTTTTGGAAAGAGGGTTAAAAGCTTTGACTCAGAGCTATGAACTGGTGAAGCCACAAATGGGGGGCACTGGCTATGGGGCAGGAAATTTGCACCAACCCCATTAGCTCCTGGATGATTGACTCTTACTTACATCGTACCAACCCCTGCACTGTCTATCACATCATAGATTAGATATTGTTTTTTGGTTTAATTTACTTTGGTAAATTTTATTTTTAAATTATGATTTTGTTTTGTTTTGGCTGTGTATTTTTATGAATATTTTTTATTTTAGTGATTTTTAATATTTTTTAATTGAGTGTTTTGTTTGATGTTTTTAATTATTTATAATACAATATGTTTTACTTATTTTTAAATTTATAATATTTATAATTATTTATATTTTAAAGATTTTTAATAGTTAATATTTTAAATCTTTTATATAATAAAATCAATAATCCTTGTTTTTGATTAATGTAAAAGCAACCACAATTTGGTGTGCAATGGTTATGTCGAAGAAGTGTGGAGGGTTAATTAAAAAAAAATGATTTATTTTAACATATATTTGCGTAGTACATGAAGTCAATTAGCAAGTCATTTAGTAAATGATTTTTCTTTTGTGAAACAAAGGTCTCAATGGAGATGAGAAAGCTTCATATCAACTACACATCCACTTGTATGGACAAACATTATTGAAACAAAACTTTTGGATTACGAAGATAATCATGGCCCATTACCAATAAGCTCATATTTTGATTGCAATAGGAAGAGATAATGTACATAAATAATTGAAATGTTTCCAAGTTTAAATATAAATTAAAAACCAAAATAGAATAAATAAAAATAAGAAGTCAATATATATATAATCTAAATGTTCATAAAAAAATTAAATGAACAAAATTCATAATATAAGATATTTAACTTACTATAGAATAAGTTTATTGTGTCAAGAAATAACTAAATTAAAGTAGTACTAACTTTTAGTTTATTATAAATTAAACATAAATAAAATATGTATAAAAATTGAAGTTATAAAATAGAAGAAACAAAAATGTAAAGTCAGTATAAAAAATCTAAATGTTAATAAAAATAAAAATTTAAAACGAATCTAATTAATAATAAATAATAAAAAACTTAGCATTGAATACGTTTATTATGTTAATAAATAATGAAACAAAAATACTATAGAATCAGAAATAAGATATGTATTAAAAATTGAATTAATAATAAACATATTTATTTGCATAATACTAATTGAAGTAACATCATGAGTGCTAAATACTTCAATTTTGAAAGGTTCTATATGTTGGCAAGTGATGATTTTTGTATGATATGAGACACTTGTTGGTTTTCATTTATGGCAACATATCTTGTATATTGATCGATTGGATCGAAGTACAATTTTGGAGATACAGTCTTCAAAATGACTAAGTATAGAAGCAGAAATACAGAGTATGAAAAAATTGTTTTGGGTATCGAAGATCAATTACGATGAGTTATGACATGCGAGCTTATTTGAAGATACTATGGAGTATGTATGACCTCTACCTAAGATCGATTTAGTTTTGGTGATGATTACAGTGAGTTAGAGAGATTTGAAGACAAGCGAAGACAACAAAACAGCGTAACAGAGTAGTTGAATAGTAGCGATGATTTAAGGAGTATGTTGTGGACTCCTGGCAAACTAGGTTGAATTATAATTTTGGATAACCTATACTTTGGTTATGTAAGAGCGCTGACTTTGTATTTTCTCTTTACATTATTTATTTTTGTATTGAGAGCTGACTATGTGATAATGATTAAGAGAGGCGACTTGATGTTGAATAAGAGAGGCGAGAAAAGTTTTATTGTAAGAGGTGTAAGCTCAGTTGGCCCCTAACAGGGTGTTGTATACCTTTAACAGGGTTGTTACCCCTCTAACAAGGAATTGTACTATGTAATATTTAGCTCCTAATAGGGCTAGGTCTCCTAACATGGACATTATACTTTAGTGCATGCTTGTGGGTACCATCCCCATCGGGGTTTTCCCTTGGCCAGGGTTTCCTCAATAACAAATAATGGTGTTATGAGTTATGTGTAATTTTTTTATGTTCTTTTCATTTCAGTAAGCTTATGGTTTATTTGGAATTGGTTTAAGTTTAATTTAAAGTTTTGTAATACTGATTCACCCCCCCTTTCAGTATTACTTAATCCTAACAATTGGTATCAGAGCCTTTGGCCATTGGAGAGAAAGTATAACAGCTTAAGGGAGATCAGAATGGATTCAAAAAATTTACAAGAGAACTTTGAAGTAGCGCTTGAAGACCTTGATAAAGCAAAAGCAGAAAATGGTGACTTGAGATTCAATTTAAGAAGAGCTGAGGGATTCATCAAGAAACTTAAGGATTAGCTTGAAATTTCCAGAAATCAGAGACAAGATCTTATGGTTCAGATAAAAGAGGATTCAAACAATGATAATTCAGATAAGATAAAACAACTTGAACAAGAGAATGATACTATGAAACTTAATAATGAAATGATGGCTAAAGAGATTCAACAAAAAAATAATGCTAAGATCAAGACTGAAAAAGCTTTGAAAGATGTCAATACTCTGATGGGACAAATGAAGATTGACCTTGACCATTACAAGAAAAAGTCTAGAATTGGAGAAATATAATGAGATCATAAAAGGTGAACTTGTTGAGACAAAGAAACACATTGAGAAACTTCACATGAGCAGTGACTTGATCGATGAAAAAAGAGACAGACAAAAACCTAAAGGTGATATGATTGGTATTGGTTTTAATGAAGCTAAATGTTCTAAGAATCAAGAAGAAAAATCTGATGTACAAAAACCTACTCTTGAAGAACTAAAGAATGGATCAGACCTTTCAGAGGTAGATGTTTTGGATGTAACAAGTTTGGACACATGAAGAGAGATTGTAGAGGTAATAACCCTTTTAGAAATTTTTCTGGTTATTGTTTTAATTGCAATGCATATGGGCACAAGAAAGAAGAATGCATAAAACCTTATCAAACTATATATAGACAAGAAAACAACAGAGGGAAATCAACAGCTAATGTCACATGTTACAAATGCAACAACCTTGGACACATTTCAAGGAATTGTAAATTACAAGTTAATCAGTACAGTAAACCTCCTATATGCTACAAATGTAACAATCTAGGTCATATAGCGAAGTTTTGCAGGTATAATGGAGTAAATAACATAAGAGCACCACCTCCTATGGATACTAAGAGGAATAACAATGATACCAGTAAGAGTATGGCAGAATACAAGAGTGATTTTGAAATTTTTTTCAAGAAAGCAGAAGATAATAGGAGTGGTAAGGTATGGATAATCAAAGAGTCTAATGATGTATTGGTTTAGGGAGAGATAGTAGATGCTACTGGATCTTTTCCTGATGATAACAAAGCAGGATCAACCTGAATGGACGATCATGGCCTTAGGGGGAGCATTGGATGAGAACAACAGAATATATCCAGCCCCTAATTATGTGGAGTAAGCTCCAGTGAGCTTAGGTATGATATTTGCAGATGTCATGGAACTTATATCTAAGAGCGCAACATCGAACAATGTATATTTTGTGATTGCGAGATTTATGACTGACTAGACAGTATTGGGTAATGTGCATTTTACACTTAACGATGTATAAAACACCTGGTGGTTAACTATTTATTTACCATTTAAGGAGCAATGACTTAAGGAGATCAGCGAGAAGAGAGAATCATACTATCTAGAAACTACATTGTGTGATCGATTGAAGCGAAAACTCAGAATTCAACGTGTAAAAGGAGTCATTATGATGGCTTACAGGATGGTGAAATAAAACACTAAATATAACCTATGTGAGGTTCTGGCACATCATTTATTGGAGAATGTTAAACTAATCAAGAAGTATAAATCTAAAACCTTTCAATTTGGCTCACTCTTAATGCATATGTATATCCACATTGAGCACAAGTTTCCAGGCATGCACCCTAGTGGATGGAGAAAAGGAATACCTATTGGTATTCAAACATCAGAGAGTTGCAGAAGGTAAAACAACACATGGGTTGATGGAGAACTATTTGGGATGATCAATATTATTTAGAGGAAAATGAAGGAAAGAGTCAGAATTCCTGAAGAATTAGTTGAAAAATACAAGGATACAATCTGTTTCATGGTTGAAAATGATTGTGTATTTTTTGAGGCATTTTTTACTAGGAAGAAATGATGTTACTCTATGGGCTATGAAGTTAGTTCATAAGTTATAACTATGTAGATTGAACATGTGTTGGCATCTGAAGTAGATACATCTGAGGAGAGATGGGGCACCTATCAGGAAAAATCAGCTAAAGTCAGAGAAGAGAAGACCAGAGGCATGAGGAAAAGAAAAGTAGATAACATTTTTGATGACTGTGGAGCTAAAGTGGGTTTGACTAAAGAAGAGTTGAGAGAGGTAAAGAAGAATATAACAGAGCGATCTTCTGGGTTGGAAAGTACTGCTACTACATCCCTTCCACCTCTAGAGATTGAGCAGATAAATAGTCCACCTTCTACAATTATTGATGTAACCACCCCTTCACCACCACATAAGACATCACAATAAGAGGCGATAAAGATTGTTCCTCAAGTAAACACTAAATCCACTAAGCTGGATTCACCTCCTAAGGAACAAAGGACTGAAGGAGAATAGAAGAAAGCTGAAAAAGAGACCACTAGTGACAGACAAGTGTGGAAGCCAGACTTGAAGATGATTGAGAAGAGAGCTATTGAGAAAGGGAAGCTTGTTTCAGTGAACAAGTACTATGACAGGTATGAGGAATCTGATAAACTTAAGATTGAAGACATTGTGGTAAATCACTTACTTGTTTTCAAGAAGAATCTACTAGAGTTAGAGGGAAGTATACCTGAATAACTATATGGTAGACTGGAAATAAGGAAACAACTTGTACACATTGAAGATGAGGCTATTAGGAATTAAGCTATCAATGACATGCTACCAATAGTTTCAATACAAGAAAGAGAAAGAATACTTAATGCACTCAAATCCTTATTGAGAACTAAGGCAAGACTGGTGAAAATTATGGGAAGAAAGTATGAAGAAGTCTTAGAGGAGACTCAAAAGGCATTAGATCAGATACTAATGGGAAATATTCCTAAGAAGACTCCACTTCCTAAAACTACTATGCCTAAACCTATAAGAATTGGTGAATGTTCTAAGACAGCTGAGGTGAATGTTAAGAGCAAAGATATCATGCAACCAGATTTCTATGTTTTTGGCGTGCCTGTGAACCTTGACACTTCATTTGATGAGAAGGACCCATTTGTAGGAGATATTGACAACACAATTGCAGATGAAAAGGAAGAACAGGAAAAGGAAGAACAGAAAATGGAAGAACAAAAAGAGGAAGAGCAGAAAATTGAGTCTGAAAAGATAAGTGAGACATATGTAGCAAAAGAGAAAGAGACAAAAGTTGAGGTAAAACATGAACTTGATACATCTACTACTCTATTGTTGGAAAGTATGGACAAAACTTTAAGTACTGATGTTGACAGTATGGATGAGGATGAGTTGACGAGACTATCTTTCATCACATTCTCTAAAGCTAAGGAAAGATCTGAGCAGAAAGGAGATAAATGGTCTAAGGTAATCACTAGGGAAGTCAATATAGTGAAAAAAATCCTCCCAGTAACAATTGTATTTTAAGGAAAGGATGAAACAGAGAATCTCAGGTTGACACTAGATGATTTTGAAAGTCACTATGAATCTTTAGTCAAGATTACTGAAGAGAAGGTCGAGAAGAGTTATCTAGAGAAGAAGTTGAAGGAAGTCTGCCAGTCTATTTCATGGGAACTGGGCATTCTAAGAGAAGCCACATATAAGGCCAGAAGTTGTGTCACACATGTAAGGAGACTATACAACCATTGTATAAATCCTATCAGACATATTCAAAACATTAAAGATATTTTAGCAAAGGAAATTAGGGCTACACTGAATATAATGATGGACAGTTGTGAAACCTCCTCACAATATATATTAGAGATGGACATGGAAATAGAAAAGAATTATGAAAAGATGAATGTATTGGATATTGAGAAAGGGAGATTCATGAAAATATTTGGTCTGTTGAAGAGTTTAATCACTCCTAAATTATCAATTCTTGAAGTTCATTTATCTGATATGGAGAAGACTACATAATCATTAACAAATTATATGCCCACAGAGTTAAAATCCGCAGAGACATCATCCTATGCACTAAATGAAATAATTAATGTTAGTCAGTTATTGATTGATTCATGGAGCACTGAAGTAAAGATCATGGAAGAAACCTTCCAGGATGTACTTAAATTGGTGAGAAAACACTGAAATCCCACAACCTTGTAAATTTTGGAAGCACCTTTGTCATTGTTTCCAAAGGGGGAGAAGAGAAGAAAAATGAGTTAGAAGAAAATAATAATGAGAAATCTATATATATATATATATATATATATATATATATATATATATATATGAAAGAAAAAAGAAAGAGAAGAACGGTGAGTTAGGACACTTAGTCATTTTTTGCTAAGTGTCGCCATCAATGCCAAAGGGAGAGATTGTTGGCAAGTGATGATTTTTGTATGATATGAGAAACTTATGGGTTTTGATTTATTGCAACATATCTGGTATATTGATCGATTGGATCGAAGTATAGTTTTGGAGATACAGTCTTCAAAATGACTAAGTATAGAAGCAGAAATACAAAGTATGACAGAATTGTTTTCAGTATCAAAGATCAAGTATGATGAGTTATGACTTGCAAGATTAGTTGAAGATACTATGGAGTATTTATGACCTCCACCTAAGATCAATTTATTTTTGGTGAAGATTACAGTGAGTTAGAGATAATTGAAGACAAGCGAAGACAACAGAAGAACATAACAGAGCAGTTGAATAGTAGCGATGATTTAAGGAGTATGTTGTGGAATCCTAGCAAGATAAGTTGGATTATAATTTTGGATAACCTATATTTTGGTTATGTAAGATTTCTGACTTTGTATTTTCTCTTTACATTATTTATTTTTGTATTGAGAGCCGACTATGTGATAATGATTAAGAGAGACGACTTGATGTTGAGAAAGATATATATATATATATATGAAGAATTTTTGTATTGTGAAGAGATGTATGAGAGAATGTATATGTGTATGTAAGAATGCGAATCGAATATGTTAGAGCAGAGGTTGACATAGATCATTGAAGAACTATGACTGGAACCATATAAGTATTGAAGATGCTCATTTTGTTCATTAATGAGAACACTTTGTAACATAATTTTTATTGTAAGAGCTGTAAGCTCAGTTGGCCCCTAACAGGGTGTTGTATACCTTTAACAAGGTTGTTATTCCTCTAACAAGGAATTGTACTATGTAATATTCATCTCCTAACAGGGTTAGGTCTCCTAACAGAGACATTATACTTTAGTGCATACTTGTGGGTACCATCCCCACCAGGGTTTTCCCTTGGCTAGGGTTTCCTCGACAACATATAATGGTGTTATGAGTTCAATGTTATTTGTTTATGTTCTTTTCATTTCAGTAAGCTTATGGTTTATTTGGAATTGGTTTAAGTTTAATTTAAAGTGTTGTAATACTGATTCACCCCCCTCTCAGTATTACTTAATCCTAACACTATATGGTGCTTTCCACTCTTGATTACCCTAGTGGCTCCAAAATTTGGAACAACATCCTTCTAGATGGGTCTAAAATGGTAGATTGGGAATGAGTGTCTTATACACTTTTGGGAGGATAAATGGTTGGAGAACATGCCTCTATCTTTACACCCAAACTTTAGAGACATCGGTGAAAAGGCCAAAACCTTCTTTGGATACTTGGTCATAGATTATCTATTCCCCCATAATTCATGGAAGGATATCACCCAATGCTACCACAACTAGCCTCATATTTTACATAAGGCGCTAGAGTTATCAAAGCTTCTACAACAAACTAGAATTCCTCTATTCCCAAGAGATGACAAGTTTATTTGGAGATAAAATCCCAAAGGAGACCTTTCGGTCAGATTGACTTACAATCTACTGCTAAAGGAGGGAAACTCTTTTAGGTTGTGGTAGAAACCATGGAATCCTCAACTTATCCCCAAGATTAACTTCTCTTGGTGGATAATGATGCTCAACAAAATGCTTACAAAGGGACAACTTGATTAAACATGGAGTTCAAATCCCTAAAAGACGTGTGATGTGCAAGAAAGAAGAAAAATCCATACCCCACATCTTACTTCATTTTTAATATGCCCACAACATCTGAAGCCTGGTGTTGTAAAATCTTGGAAATTAGTGGACAATGAACAACACTCCCCAACCTTTCACCTTTGAATGGATACGTTCAACACACAATCTATTTGTTAGAGAATAGTAGAGGCGAATCCCTTCTCATTTGCGATGAAGTCTATTGAATAAGAGAAACAAAAGGATATTTAGGGAAGTTGAACATCTGGTTGAGAAGGTTTTCAGAAGCTTTTGTAGATTATTATTGGAAAATATTTCAATTGCTTCATCCAGGTATGCCCTTCTTATTGCCTCAACCCTTTTCATGATAAGTGGCCAAGAACTAGGATCTTCCCAATTCTTATGCTATATTTGATAACTCTAGAAGGATGAAGAGACTGAACACAAAATGACATCCCCCAAATCCTGGTTGGTAGAAACTCAAATTTGATAGGGTAGCAAGGAGGAACTGGGGCAAAGCGGTCATGGGTGGAGTGATAAGATGTATCCCTAATGAAATTTTCATTTCTTATAAAAGTAACCTTGGAGGGAGCATTAATAATTAGGTAGACGAGATGCCCTTACTTTGAGGTGTTAAATTTTCCCTTTCAATTAGAATTAAAGTGTCGTCGATTGAGGGGGAATCCAAGCTTATGGTAGATGATATTAAAGGCCTTACTGTGGCTAGTTGGTTAGTTGAAGGGATTATTATTGATATTCACAAATTTATTTTGGGGTTGGACATCTTTGAGATTAATCACATATAAAAATAAGGAAATAGGGGAGTTGATGCTATTGCTACATTGGGGTTGGAAATTAAACATCTCATATGTTTGCAAAAAAATTGCCTTCCATTACATGTCCAACCACTCCTAGTAGGGGAGAGAAGATATAACCACCATAGTGAATGATGAAAAAAAGGGGTTTATGGATTTTGTGGACTATTCTTTGCATTACTTCTTTGCTGTGGAGTTTGGGTGAACATGGGTATTATTTTAAAATATTTTGGTAGGCAAATATTCAAACCTTGAGGGGTCTAGATAAGAGGTCGAAGACAAGAACTAGCTGGAGAATAGAGAGAATAGTGTGGACTGACTAGAGGGGTTTGAATTCCAATGAGATGGATCAAAAGGCCATGATGTTTATGTGGCCAATAGGAGTAGGTTGTAGCCACGTGGGGACTGTTGAGGGCCATTCAATGATGTAGTGACATGATATTGATATGACCTAATGCAAAAATTTAAAAGAGTATTTAATATATATATATATATATATATATATATATATATATATATATATTTGGGGGGGGGGGAGGAGATTCCACTCAAGGGAAACTTTGCCCAAAATTTCATCAAGTACCATGATGAATTACTCACACGAGAAAAGATTATTGTGGATGTCGATGAATAATTACTTTTTCACTAGCACACATAGCTCCCATTCCCATTTTATATTACTATTATTTACCATGGTTTTTCATAAATGCAATAGAAACAATATACCAAAGTGTTGGGTGGGGTTCTTTGCTACTGTTTTAGCTACAAAATTTTAAAGAATGGGTGGGACTATGTGTGTATTGAGCCCAAAAATCACAATGATTTCAAAGAAGATGCCACTATTTGACATATCTACAATGATGGAGGAGTTTTGTAGCTTATAGAATGTATAAATGGATTAGATGAAAGTCTTTCCATGTAATCTTCCATTTCATGGGAAGATATAAGGGTGACTATTGGTGACATCTCATTTGACATTAATGAGGAGGTTATTACATTAATGATGAGGCTATTGCCAAAGCAACAAGGTTCTCAACTAAGGGGAAAATGGAAACTGTTAAGTTATCTCAAGCTTATTACTCTATTTCAATTTAAACTGTTATGTATGCAGTGCTGAATATATATATATATATATATATATAAATGTCAATTCTGTAAATATATAACAGTAGACTTGTTGTAGTCTATACTCAACACTTATTAATTTCGGTGTCTTTAAGAAGCAGATTGTCCATAGTATATAAATTGGTTGTAATGGAATGAAGGGTCACGTCTATGATAGACGTGACTCCCCAAGGAGTCACGCCTATCATAGGCGTGACCATTCTTAACAACATATTACACATCATGCGATAAGTAACAATCGCGGTTTGTTAATACCGTCGACTTTGTTATTATGCTATCCCGTCAACAATAATTATATGCCCATCAATAGTTATGATATGCCGATTAATGTGATCGGTATTAATACTTAATATAATATCAATCGTTTAATGATATGAATCGACAATCAAGTCGATAGTTTATATCTTGATCAAAATATTATATTATAATTAATGATAATCATTATCATTATTATAATAATAATAATAATGATAATTATTATCATTGTTATATTATAATAATAATAATAAACTATATATATAATATATAATAGATATTAATAATAATATATATTAGTATAGATATATAAATTATTAATATATATTATTATTATATCTATATATATATATATAGATATATCTCACAATTTATCTATTATTATAAAATCATTATTTTATCTGATCGATGCTATAAATATCAACACTTCCTCTTAGCTAGGGAAGATAAAATCATTACTATCACATTTCTTGAGATAAGATGTCTCACATATCTTGTGAAGATAAACATCACACAACACGTGATGATAAGTATCACATAACTCATGATAAGAAGTCTCACATATCTCGTGAAGACAATCATCACATAACACGTGATGATAAGTATCACATATCTCGTGATAAGAAGTCTCACATATCTCGTGAAGACAATCATCACATAACACGTGATGATAAGTATCACATAACTCGTGATAAGAAGTCTCACATATCTCGTGAAGACAATCATCACATAACACGTGA